>VZRU01004764.1:569962-610753 GCA_013398155.1 Pedionomus torquatus
GTGGTCTCTATTATTATTATTATTATTATTATTATTACTACTATCCTATACAACTCAACTTTACCTTTGCTGTTTATCTGAGGAAGCATTAAATGCAGAATTTTGTGTGCACTGTCCTGAGGTCAACTTGTTTATCCGCTATCTCTGGCCTCACAATAAGCACACTTGTCGTCCGCTCAGGGGTGCAGGTAGGAACCGAAGAGAAAATGGGTATTCGTTAGTGCCTACTTAAGCAGTTCAAGAAGCCATAACAGGAGATAGTTAAACAAATTCATAGGAATTAAGAGTTTGTCCATCATGGAATTAAATTTGATTCCCCTGTATTTGTCCAAACTTTTAACAACAGTATCAGGCTGTCCCAGGCCATCTGAAGCTGGAAAAATTAGCAGCCAGAGGTATAAAAGCTGCCTGCATAGTAGCCTAGCCCACTGTGTAGTGATTAGGGCACTATCCTGGGATGCAGGCTGGTATTCCAATCTGAAACTCCTAATCAGGCACGTAACTTGGCTTTCTCATTTCTTGGCAAATGTTCTAATTTCCAAAGTATTGCAGAGTAAAGGAGATGCCCAATAGCAGCTACCCTTTTGCAGGGAGAGAGAAAAGCAAAAAGCTTATCATCTGCATCTGGAGGAAGAACCTGCTGTCTGTTAAGTGGAAGACTGTGTTTTTTGATTCCCAGCCTGAGATACAGATCTAATTCCGGGCTGAAAGTAGTGTATTGCCCAGTAGATTCCAAGAGTCACTGTCTTACTTTTAAACCTTAAGATGTACTTGAAAATAAAATTACTGGATGTTGTAGCATCCTAGATCCACCATAGCATCATGTGATCCACCTTCTGCAGCCCAACCTTGTCTCTTCAGAGGTGAAAACTCTTTCTGTCAATAAAAGGAGAGTAGACAGAGGGGCTAGAAACAGGCTGTGTCCTCCTTTCATTCCCCCTGAAACATAGCTGTGTAATAGGAGCATTTCATGGCCCTGGAAATTGTACATATCTGACCTAACTGTAGGATGAGCAGAGTGTGCTAGTGAAGGATCGAAGACATCCAATTCTCCCCACACTGTAAAGGTTACCCAGTTACCTATTGTGATGAATAAGTGCCAGTTGGGAAGCTTTGGGCCTGGAGGTTAAATATGGTAGTAATAAAAGTAAACAGCAATGAAGACCATGTGTAGGGGTAGTGAGGGCTGGAGCCAGAAGGTTTTTTGCAGAATCTGGGAGGTATCAGAATATATCTGCTTTTCTGTCACAAGATTTCCTGCTTTCCGACCACTATCTTGCATGACAGGGCATTCATCTTAAGACATTGCAGGATTCACAGATTCACTCTAATCCTTGGTTAACTTCCTTGAGGGTTTCTTGGGTTTATTTGTTGTTTTGTCATTGTTTTTTTTCTTTTTTCTTGAAAAAGTTGGGGGGAAAAAAAGGAAAATATTATAATAGAAGGCAAATATTTTCAAGCACAGGAGCTGTAAAAACATCTTCGCCATTAAAATTTGGCTGTAAGGATTACAAAAGTTATTGAGCCTTAAGTTTTCATTTGGTCAAAATAATGACAGTCAAAATTTTGGAAAATAAAAAATATAGTAGTGTAATTAGATTTAAATCCAGTCATTGAATTTTCAGATAATTTGTCTTCTAAATGACCTTATAAGCAAATTGTTTAAGCTCAGGCTCAGGAGCTGCATGTTATTATACCTGGTTGCCAGTGATTCTTTTCAATCCTGTTAAATACAAATGCAGTGGTAGAGGATGAAGCCAGCAGTGGAGGAGGAAGGGCAAAGTCCAACAGTTAGCCAAGGCATCTGAAATATGGAGTACCTAAACACAAGCACCAGTCCCGTCTGCGTGTTCTGAACCAGCATAAAACATGTTTAATCTTGGTTTAATCCTTTTTGGAACACAATTTGGGAGTTGTTTTCTGCTTCTTTTTTTTTTTTTTTTTTTTTTNNNNTTGACAGAAGGGAGAGGATTTCTTGGCTGGTTTGACTTGTTTACTTTTAGATCATGTTTAAAATTAAATGTGTACTCCATATGAAGATTACTGAGGATCCTCTGTCATGGTCACAGTCCAACACCCTCCTTTGTCACACTGAAGTCAATGCGAAATGTCTATACTCAGAATGTAGCTGAAATAAAGCTAGGTCTATGAAACAGATTGTTTCAGGCAACCTTAGCAAGTCTGGAATAAAATTAGGAAAATATGTTTTTTGTTCTTTTTAATAAACTGAAAAGTCAGGTAAGCATAGTTAATTTTTCAAGTTTAGAGCAATACTTTAAAGACGTTATTGCAATTACTGTCTTATCACTTTCTAAGAATTATTTAAAGGTGGAATTATGAAAAGAAGTTGACAAGATCCATTGAAATGCGTTTCAGATAAGAAAGAGAATGGTTCTTGAGACACAGTATGGTGTATTCATGAAAGCAAAGTGGGAATGAATTTAAATAACTGATGCACATTTCTCCTCTCTTATTTGACTATGATATTATCTTTAATAAGTGAAGTCAACATTGAATTATAGTGTTGATTGTTATATTGTGTTTTCCCGTTTTCCTAAAGTGTTATACAGTATTGCTTACCTAACAGCAGAATACAAGTAAATCCTGGGATGAGGATGGCTTTCTGTGCAACAAAGATAAAAAGACAGGAAAAGGTTTGCATGGTTATATTTGCATAAGCGCATGTCCTGATCTCATGGAAACAGGACTTCTTTTTTGCAGTAGTCTTGTAAAGAGATATAAGGTATTTTCTATTCTGAAACACAGCTGGTTTTCTCTCAGTCTGATTATGAGCAAATTACTGTTGAAGTGCTAAACTTGACCAGCAATAGGAGGACACAATTGAATTTGTAGTACCTGCAGATTTTGTAAATGAATCTATATTTGCATTGGAAAAGTTGGATTGTAGCTACTGAAGTTCTCAGTTCCCTACGACCGGACTGGGTTTTTTTTCTTTCCAGCTTCATACATTCATAATCAGATAGGGAGTTATGACCAAAATCTCTCTGAAACAACTCAAGTAAAATTGTTTTTGTACGTGCTTGAAAAGATAACTTTAAGAATTGCTATTTAGGTAATATCTCCCATTAATTTCCTAAGAAATTTGGCATTTTCAACATTTCAGATTTTAGTGTAAAATTTTACAAAAAGGGAAAAAATTGATTCAATTCAATTGTCCGTCTTAGTCACAAACAATGAGCACTCTTATTCAAGGTATAGTAAGGGGACTGTGTTATTTAATAATAAAGCTTTATCTAAGTGTTCCTGATCAGTGAGCAAGTTGGAATTTTACTCAACTCCAAAGAAAAGCATAATAAAAATACTAAGCAGGTGAGAAATAATGTGTCGGATTAATCCTATCAATTACACATGTCTGAAATAAAAAGTGTTTTTTTTTTTTTTTAAGTAATTTTGGTGGTTTTTAAAAACCTTTTGGTATATTGTCTTTCAGTAGATGGAAGGCCTAAAGCTGAAACAAAATCTAGTGTAATGTAAAAATGGTTCTTTCGAGCATCTAGTAAAAAGAAATTTGCTGTTACCGATTCATACCCTATACATGTACAGGCTATACAAAAAAGCAGAATGTTCTGAAACATTTCCTAAACCCTAATCCCATGAATGAAAGTAATCTCAATCTATTTTCATGTGACCTAGTGTTATGAGCACTACGATGTCAACTCAGCTGCAAATTACAATCTAGTTTCAATAGTTCAAAACACGTTTATCCCTATTAGTGTCAATTGAAATGTCAAGCCATTCTCAGAATGTATCCCTTAATACATTTAGAGCTGCAAAAGCGTTTAGGATTAAGGTATAACATTTACAAAACTGTATTGTACATTTGGGATTCTTTTTCTTTTCCACTGTACTTGTGTATTGAATAAGTCCATCTCAACGATAAAGACCATCCAGTAAGATGCCGAGCAGAAATCTTGCCACAGATTCAGAAAATGATGCTGTTTGAATTGCAGTTAGTGAGACCTTGTTACACTGATTATCCTTTTACTTAATCAAATTATGTGTGGGTTTTACTTCATATTTTTCCACAGTGTAAAAGACAGTCAGAGTTCAAGGAACCAGTAGATTGAGCATCTAGTTAGACCTCATATTGCATAGGACTGAGTAACTATTCTGAAAGCGAAATCAATGACTTGGCATATCTTGCAGTTATGGAGTGCTGGCTCATTTTCTAATGTATTCTCTATTTAGTCAGCGTCAGGAAAGATGAAGTTAAGTTTACTTGGCTGTTAACTCCATGAGCATCATGCTCCCAAAGTCACACACTTCTGCTTTTTCCATCTATCATGACTTTAAGTTCCTGGAGACTGTTGATCTATTTTTCCAGTGCTCGGGAATCTAGCGTCTCATCCAACACCAATTCAAATCCTTTTTCTCGGTTTCGTTAGAGATTTACAGTAGCATCTGTTGTGAAACCCCAAACCACTGAAGCTTCACAGGTATACAGTAGTTAACAAGGCCTCCCTGCAAGAATTTTCCTGCTCCTCAAACCTTTTGCTTAGTCTTTTTGTGCGACATGTACATTAATGTTTTAGTGTACAGGAGGATACTTTATACTATTTCTTGCATCCATACCTGGAGTTTCTTGTGTATGCTCCTTGTGCATTAAAAGTGGTTCCCCAAGCAGCGGCACCAAGGCCACAGATGTGTGCTGTTTGCAACATAGATCCAGGGTCCTTCAGCATGCCCTGTATATACTGAGGCTCAGCAACTGCTGTGAACTTTGGTGCAGATATAATGTGGACAGAATCATAGAATCTTCATTGTTGGAAAGGACCTTGGAGGTCACCAAGTCCAACCATACACACAGAAAAAACCCTGCATCTTGGCCACTAGAGCATGCCCTGAAGTGCCACATCTACACGTTTCTTAAATACCTCCAGGGATGGTGACTCAGCCACCTCCTTAGGCAGGCTGGATTTAGAGTCCTGAAACCTTATCAGACCTCAGAAAATCGAACCCCATTTTTCCCCTCTTTGCACTCTACCAATGTGTGAAGTAGGTATTCCCTATTGGAATAAGAGCCATTTCAACCAAGTGGGACAAGAACCAAAACTGCTTCTTTCCTTAGCTAAGCTCTTTTCTACTTCTTGTTTGTGAAGCAGATGCCTGATTGTTTCCTGCATTGGACTGGTATTTCCCTCAGTCAGTCTCCAGAATTTATTTCAGAAAATATTGGAGAATATCAGGTCATCTGGTTCGTGCATGTTAACCAGTCTTGCCACTTTTTCTGCCGATTCTCGTGCATAATTGGGTATCCCTAGTCCTAAACAGGATTTGTACTAGACAGATATGTTTGTTATCATCCTGCAGAGTTTTCAGTCATAATCTCACTTCCATGGACTAGTTTTGGAAGAATCATTTTCAGCAATGAAGGAGCATCGATTGCTGCAATTTAAATGGTTGCCTACCATTTAGTCTACAAAAAGTAGAATGGATGAGCATGCAATGGGTAAGAACAATGCTGAATTTTCCTTATGAAAGTTTTCAGAATCATGGTTTTCTACAAGAAAAATTAGACTTTCACAATAGTTTTCACTATTAAACAATTATAAATTGTCCAACTTGGTACCTCTCTTGAAGGCTTTCACTATCCTTCTACATTCTGTTGGATTGTTTTTGGCACTGTTTTTAAATGCCTCATAAAAATATGTGGAGTACGTGGGGTAGGATGAATTTTCCATTGTTTCCTGTTCTCCTCCTGCTCTTTTTGTTTCAGGATAACAGCTGCTGAAAGAAAATTTGAGTTTCTTACTCTATGCTTTTTCAGCAGAAAAAGTAACTGCTTATTTTGTCTAATTTAAATCTCTGTATTACTGCACACCTGACCTCCTCTTGGTATTTTTAACTTAGTGGAAAACAGAAAGATATGTTTTATCAGCACCAGCTGCTTAAATTAAAAAGGAAAAGATAACTGAGTTCAGTATTCTATTACCTTTCATTCAAGAAGCAAAAAATGGGAGTAATAAGCTGTTAAGGAATACAAAGTACTAAGAGGGAAATAAGATATTTCTAAATCCTAATGTAAAGATTGCCTTTTTTAAATAAAACATTATTTAAAATGTATTTATATTAAATTTATTTATCCAGTGATTTTGGCTAGATTTTGGAATTCCCACAATTTCTACTGTCGCTGTACACTAAAACTAAAGATGTTCAAAAGGAGCATACTATGTCCCAGCATCAGTCCTTTTGGAAAGATGTTAAAAGTATGCTGTGACAGATCTCACAAACTCAACTGCAAGAATACTTTTAAAGTGGTAAAACCTTTTAACTGAGTTACAAAAAATCTTTGACATTTCCCATCTCAACTATGCCCCTAAAATAAGTTACTATTGTCACATGGAGAATTCAGATGGCAAATCATTTTCTTTTTTACTCTAGGATATCAATTTAGAAATTTTATTAGATTCAGTGACCTTTGGTTATGTTTATGTTATTTTGTGGTGCCTGGGAGAATTTTTAGCTGTTATAAGGCAGCAGAGAGCAGTGCTATGCTTTTGGAAGTTTGAACATATTTTGCAGAAAAAATATTGATGGCAATTATCCATCTTTGAATTCTTTTTTCCTGTTGTTTATTCCAGTAAGTGACTGACAAGATGGTTGCCAATTTAAACTAATAACACATCAAGCAATTGTGCGACACAGTGTGGACTCTGATCTTCATACCCTTAATGTGAATTTTAAGTTTAGAATGGACTTCCAGTTTGCAGAGCTGACTCTCTGTTTCTTGTGGAAAAAAATCCCTGTTAAACCTCAAGACCAAAATGTGGGGGATCTCATCTTGCTCATGTAATTTTAGTAATCCGTAATGGCTAAAAACGAAACCTATTTTAAAAGCTACAGCTTTGTTTTCATAGACAAAACTCAAAAGAAAGAAAACCGACTCTTTATAGAATGCAGTGTGTTTAGAAGTATTAAAATGGCAAGCATTATTTTGTACAATACGTAATTTTTATCTTTCACTTGGATTTCATGTGTAGAAGTAATGATCAGCGTATTATGGTGAAGAAAAATACTCTGGTGTGTAAAGATATTTCATCGGTGACTTTTTTTTTCAGGTATAGTTTTGTGTTAGTCTGTTATAAGAAACTTGATCTGGAACTTTAATATGTCTAATAACAATAAGGATAACAGAACTGTAAATATATATATGAGGCAGTCATTAAAGCAGATGATTGAGGGTCAGGATGCTGTGTTATGGGTCTTCACTGAGTCAGGACACGTACATAACTTCCATACAACAACTCCAGAGTGGGCAAGTACAAACAGCCATCAAAATGTGAACTGCAGTGAAAGGCAGACTGCACTGACTGTGACTTTTATACTGGTAGGCTTCTCTTCTTCCACTGGTTGGTCAGTGGTCTTAGCTTTCTCTCTGATGAGTAATTAGCAGAGAAATCTGACGTTACTGGAAGAAGTGAGTTTGCCGGAGGTACATACTGTGAATTGCTGTATTTTGTTGTGGAGAATGTCCCAAACTACTCACCCTTACAGCAGCAGTTCTGACTACTTTTTCAGACCACCACTGACAGTGGATCTTCATTAGCCTTCCAAAGCAATGGGGAAGGTTCTTTCACTTACTGTATTGCAGGTGCCTCCTTTGCTCTTGATTTCCTGTCTCTGTATATCTGTCATCATCTGATTTCTTTTCACTGTTGTTGTCTACCACAGCCAGCTCTGTCATCCCTCAATTTTCTTTCTTCTGTGCTACTGACCTCTGTTACAGACCTGTTACTACTTTCAGGTTAAATTTCATTTCCAGTACCCTATTGACTCTAAGCCATACCCTTTTATCCTAAGAAACTAGAGAGACTCTGGTATGCCTTGCTCCTTAGGGCCTGTGTATCTAGGTGGGGTTTATTATTTTTTATGTCTCTTCTTTTTGTTTTTCAACAATATTCTCAAGAATATCTACATATCCTTTACTTTTCAATTAGCTTTTGCCTTCCATGTGTCCCTACAGTACTTATTAATATTCCACCATGTTTGAGCAACGAGAGATTATCTGCTTACAAAAGCTGA
Source organism: Pedionomus torquatus (assembly GCA_013398155.1). NCBI lineage: Eukaryota > Metazoa > Chordata > Aves > Charadriiformes > Pedionomidae > Pedionomus > Pedionomus torquatus. The sequence continues at coordinate 578,006 of VZRU01004764.1, forward strand.
TCTACAACCAAAAAATGAAGTGAATCCTCTTTGTTTCTCATTTATTAATGAGATTCTGAGAGTAACATCTCCCAGTATTCTTCTAAGCAATACAATGTGCTTTTTGCAAACTCTGAAAAGAGCAACAGCTTCAGAAAATTACTTTGATTTTTACACAACATCTTACTGGTAGAAGAAATACACTGATATTAAAAACACCTCTGGTAACAACAAATAACTAGCCACTTGGATTATATCATAATTCAACATGAATACTCAAGAATGACTCCTATCCTTTGGGCTTTTAAAATACCTAGCAATCTTCAAATCATTTAGTGCAGCTTCGACAGATTCTATACAGCAGTGACTGAGAGAGTCTGCATATTCTGCACAGAACTCCTAGCATTCAGCAAAAAAATTGAATTAGCTGCACCACTCTACATTTCCCAGAGTATCTTCTTGAGTTGTTTCTTGGCAATTTCACTGCTGTAGTGCCTTATGTGAGAAGAAGTTGCATATGAGACTTCATTTCACATGATGTTCTTCAGCTGTGAATCTGAAACTACTGAAAAGCTAATTTTTCAATAATTATTTTCTCCCACAGAAAGAGGATACTTAATGAAGACAAAGTGTGAAGGAAAAATGTAAACACAAAACAACTGAACAACTTTGTTTCAATTTTGATTGATTGATCTGCTGTAGAAAACCTGTCAAGAAATTCCACAGACCCCAACCTTCACAGGGGCAGTTGATGCTTCCCTGTTACGTCTCCATATGACTCAAGCTGACCTGTCCCCTCACCTTCAAGCAACCAGAATTTTGAATGACCTATGAGGGACCCTTGAAGGACTTCTTTGGTCTAGAGCTCAAAGCAGTTGAAGAGCAGGGAGATTGGATTTAAGGCCATTTTTTGCTTTCCAAAAATTACATCAGAGTAGCAGGATCTTTCCTAAATAAAAGAAAATACATAGATGAATAAAACCAATTTCTGAGTGAAATGGTGTAGACTTTTATAGCCTACAGACCGTAAGAAATCTTGTGGAAAGGACTAGTATTGCATCTCAGATCTCACAACACAAAAAAATAAAGAACGTATCTTCCTAGAAATCGACAATGATTTTTATCATTGCATATTCCTAAGAGTCCACAGATCCACAGATTAAGGTAACTTCTCTTCAACCGTGCTGAGACAGCCAGCTGATCTAGGGGTCAAGACATAGCCGGACTGCTGTAGCTCCACATTGAAAACTCAGGGAAGGAATGGTTGCTTCTGGAGGCAGCATTTTAAAGGGTATTTACCTCTTGCTCAGGTTCAAAATCCTAATAAAGAAACAGTATTTTCCAGGCAACTATAGATTTCTGGCTTTTTTTTTTTTTTTTTTCAATAGAGTAGATCTCATCCTTTTCCAAGTGTATCTAAAGCCATCAAATACCCCAAATTAGATCTTACCTTGCCTAAAGTATTTAGTGTACGTAGTTAATATTATTTTTTCTCCTCATTTCCTGGTATATGGAGAACAGGACTAGATAACAGGTGCACAGTGTGGACACATGGATGGTTTGGAAGTGTGCTGTCTTTCAAAAATGATCCTCTGAGAGTAACTTTTTTATGCTTGCATTGTTTATCTCTTCCCATAGGACTGATTTCTAACAGGTTGCTTTTCACCTTTTACTTGCACAACTGCGCACTACATTTCTCACAGCTGCATTTGTTTTGTTGAATCATTTCTGCAATTTGTCAAAGTAATTTTGGATTCTAATGTTATGTCTCAACATACCTGAAGCCTCACCTTGTTTTCCATCATCTGTGCATTTAAAGTTAGATTTTTACTTTAGTGTCAAATTCATTAATGACAAGATTTAAGTAAAAACAGATTCTGGGCAGACCTCTTCTATTGTGGGCAGTAATTCACAGATAGCTACCCTTCTGATTACAGTTTTCCAACAAGATTTACAACCCACACTGTAGCAGATTTTATCCAGATCATCCTGTAATAAATTTTGTCTAGATCATGTCTCCCTAGCCTGCCTATCAGAGTATCATGCATGACATCGTTGGAAGTTTTATTATTTTCAGGATATGAAACACCTTTCTATGTTTCTGTGTTTCCATTCCATCCACAAGTCTTGTTACCTAGTGCAGAATAAAATTATATTGATTTGACACATTTAATTTTCTACAAATCCACATTAGCTGCTATTAATCCTGTAATCTTTCAGTCTCTTTTCTACTTGCAAATGGTTTAGTTACTAGTATCAAGGTTACTTATTGTCCACAATGAAGCTGAAAAATCTGTAAAATCCCCATTAAATCCTCCAGCTCACTTCCTTTTACAATATGATTCTTAGGGTTAGATTGCATTTAGGCTGCCTCTTGGCCCTGTGAATTTTCAGAAATAATTGCTAATTAATGTGTTTATTTCAGCCAGTTCCACAAATATTTTAGAATGAAATTTATCAGAGCTAGCTGATCTCTAAACAATTATCTTACTTATATGTATTCATACCTGTTTTCCCCTTGTTCTAGGCTGAGATCTTATCCCACTGGTGAGAAGTCATCAATTGTGGAAGCCAGTGCTGACAGACAGGGTATTTTGGGGATGCAAGATACATAGGCACAAAACAGCACAAAATACATGGGTTTTCTTAGCTGTTAGTAGTTTCTGTCTCTGTTGGGTAATAAGCCAGGATTTTTTTCTCCTCTTCTGCTAGCATGCTGTGCAATTGTTATTGTGATATGTCTTGTTGGCTTCATGGGGTTTATGCCTTGGTCTTTCATTTCCACATGCTTGCTTATTTTATTTTGTGTTCATCTTTAGCAATCTGATTTAGTCTTCACTTCCTGAATTCTTCTTTGGTTGAAGTAACTGAAGAATTCGTTAGTTAAATTGATCGCCTCTTATCCTTTCTCTTCACTGCACTGTAAAATTGCGTGAAAATATGTCTCTGGCTTAAAAGTCATGTGTAAGATGACATTTAGAACAGGTGATGTCTACACAGAAGTAGATTGGATAGAAATTTAACAGAGGGAGAGACATAGATAATAAAATACGGAGTTAGTTAGTTCTAAATCAGCTGTACATCTCATTTATATAGCATGCAGAGTCATTGGAATTGCTGGAGTTCATCAATTAAATATTTTAAGATTAATACAACAACCTTGTCTAGGAAGCACTAATGCCTGTTTCGTCTCTCACCTGTTTTCCTAAAGTCTGTTTTATAACATTTCAACTAGTTCATTAACTCTGTTTTGCAAATAGTGCTAATACTAGTAAATTATACTAGCTAGCATTTGACAAGACTTAGAAACACCTTAGAGATTACCAACTGAGTCACTACATGAGCAGAAATTTACAAATATGAACAATGCTGGCATTTCCATTTCTAAGTGTTTCTGGCTGTTTTTGTTTTGATTACATACACACACATGCATATAAGCAGGACTCATCAGCTCATTGTGGTTTGAAGGTTGACTCAGTCTGGCAACTGATGCCTCTACAGCAGATCAGCTGTTCCTAGTCACTATAGGGTGTAAGAATTATTATAATTAACATTGAAGCATTCAGTATTGTTGGACAAGGGTGGGTCCCCTGATGCTGAAAGCATTAGCTAGCTTCAGTGTTTAGATAATAAATGACAGCTGGCAAAGCACAATGTGTTAGTCCTTTTTAATTAATAATATTTTATACTAATTTTGGAGAAACAATGACCATTTGGTCTACAAGAAAAAAGATCTAACAAATAATACACAAAGAAAATAAAATATCTTAAGTTCATGCTGTCGTAGATGCGAACAGTGAGCAATGAAGGAATGTCTGCATTACATGCCTCAGGCTGTGAAATACTGCCACATTTTATCGGAGAAGAAAGGCTGTGAGGTTCCATCTGACTGCCCATTTTTCTTCTGTGATTTGGTCAGAAGAGAGAACTCATCAAACCTCCTTGTCCTGAGATCCACAGTGAAACTCCCATCTAGCTGTTGACTACAGGGCCTGCTTCTAGCCAGCATTTTTTTATTTTTATTTTACTATATCTTTAGTCTTGAGACCTTTTATAGCCTTCTTTTTCTACTGGATTCACCTCTGATGCACCTGATTCAGAGATGCAGTTGCTCTTCTGCAGAGAAATTCCTTACAATTTTAGAAGAACATGTCATTTCACAAAACAGTTCTCTATCAAACTCCAGCACCTTCTTCATGAAACTTTCCACATGCCAAGAAGAACATAAGGAACCTTCATATTACTGAAGGTTGAATATGTATTTCAAATTCACAGAGCTTAGCGTTATAGAGTGTAACACTCCCACAGGCATTGAATGAGATTAAAATTGGTTAGGTTTAATTTCTAGTGTTTCTTACTCATACACTTGAAGCATATGCAGGGGAAACTAGTCACTAGCTAGGGACTGCTCTGGTTTTGGGAGGCACAGCAGAGGTGGTACTCCAAGCTGTTGTTTGTAGTGTCTACATTGTCTGGTACTCTTTTTTTCTGCTCTGTCAGAAGCTATTGCTATCACAAGGCAGAGGAAGAAGATGAGCCAAGGAAGGCTGGAAATTGTCCATCAGATTACCAGGTGTGGGCATTTTAGAAACCTCTTTTGTCCTATTGGCCTTCCTATTGAAGGTCTCTTAAAACCATGGAGACCAAAATTCTTTCTTCCCACCACATGCCCAGGCAAGCATGCACACATGTACTTTTTCACCTAACATGCCAGGAAGGAAGACACAGGGAAACACGTTCACTACTGTGGGAGATGGCATTCTCCTATTATTTCAATGGCAAGACAGGGACCTGGAATTCCTTCATGCAACAGCTGTGTATGAAAGGAGAAGGAAGAAGGTGGTTCTAAAAATACATCTTAGTTAGGCAGGTTAAAAGTTTCTGAACCCCACCTCGAAGGTCCTGGAAAGTACATCTTCTCCTCCACTTTTGGAGCCAGAGCTGCTCAGTCACATCTGCTGCCAGACTGTAACAGTAGCCAGGAAGAAAAGCAGGAATCATAGAATGGGTGGAGCTGGAAGGGACATTAAAGATCATTGAGTTCCAACCGCCCTGCCATGGGCAGGGACACCTCCCACTAGAGCAGGTTGCTCAAAGCCCCATCCAACCTTGAACACCTCCAGGGATGGGGTAGCAAGGAGCAGGGCTCAAAGTAGGAAACAGAGCACCCCAAAATGACTGGGGAGTGTCCAGCATTCTAGACGACAGGTCAATGTCCCCCACAGTTCAGAGACCTGGACCACTGATGTCACATGGGTGCTCTGGCTGCAACTGGCAGAAGGTAAATTAGAAGTAAGCAGCAGAAGGAAATATGGGCCGTACATGCTCTGGATGTAGTGTAACGCTGAGGAGTGTGCAGCCTGCAGAAGAGCTGCTGTCGCCTCTGCTGCAGGCCCTTTCCCCCCTCTTGTCTGCCTGATTTTTGATGCAGTAGCGGGACTTCTGCATTGCATTAGAACAGGCATTTTTGTATTGGTAAGATACAGTCAGGTGTCATTTTGGACATCATTTGGCAGCTCTTAGAAAACAAATAAACATTTTAAATCTAGACACAAAAAGAAGCTACTATTATTTTCAAAGGGAAAAATGCTGAAATATTTTTCATTTTGTGTTTAAAAACCATCTTATCAGAATGTGCCAGTGGTTAATTTTCCTAACATTTTATGTATGTAACACAAAAGGACAATAAAAAATTGGGAAAGGTAGACCATATGGTGAGGGCAGACCTTGAAGAACAATAAAGTCATCATCTTATGGCCTTTAATGTTCATTTGTTTTCCTGTTTGTTTGTAATGTGCCCTGTAGCAGCATTATAAATCTTCCTGTGTAATAACTCTTACAACTTCTTTTCTTGCAAATGCAAAAGGTGGTTTATGTTTATCCGCCATTGCAGGCAACACAGATCCTATCTAATGTATATCTGGAGCAGTAAAAAGATTGAGTGTATCTGTGCCTCATATAGTGTGATACATAAAATCCAACATTAATAAAGGCTTTTGACAATCTCCATCTGCTTGATCTTCACACTTCTCCCTCTGCTTTCTTAAGAGATAAAGTCTTGAAATATTTCAGCATTTCCTCTAATTCGTCTGGTCTGCCAATTTTTGTGTAGGTCAGAAGATCTCACTTTATGAGTTACTTAGTCCTATGACCAGAGTAGAGAACAGTGTTTTTGTTGAGGTCATGGGTGTTTCTTTTGTGTCTCTGGAAAACATACAGAAAATATTTTGGAACACTTCTGCATATGAGGATGAGTTACTGCAAAGAGTTGACTGTAGGGTCATGGAAAGCTGTGGAAAGTGTGATTACATATGCTGAGATGCAGGAGGAAAAAAGGTTGAGAAGCTCTTGAATAGAATATCCAGCTATAAGGCTCCACTCTAGCTGAAAATAGAATTACCATTTCACTGTTCGAAGCATAAAGTATCACTGCAGTTTTCTTGATGCAGTTTGTTAAGTGTCCGTCTTAGCAGCTACAGCAAAGGAACTGCAGAACTTGATCACAAGAACTCTCTCCTGAACTGTAACCTTCTCTAACATAAATTAGATCAAGAAAATTGAAAAGTAAGTACCTAAATTTATATTTTGTCTCTATATTTAGACCCTTGACTTAGCAACTGTATTTCATAATTATGCTGTCCCCTGGTTCTTAACTAAGATCAGAATTTACCAGGTTTAAAAAAAGCCAGAAAATAGGAAGTATGAATCCATAGGCTGAAAATGATCAGATTTTCCTCAGCTCTTGCTTGTCTTCCACACATTACTTGCTGCTTTCCTGTAAGCACAAGCATTAGACTACAGTTTTATGCTCTCAGTGAGTTTAATGTAGAGGAAATATATTTAAGATTCATGTGGGAGAAAAAATATTAAAACTATATATTTTGATATGTGAGGAAATGACATTGCAATGAAACATATCTCAAGAATTTTCATATAAAGCAGTGAAATCCCTGAAAAAATTCAACCCTTGCCTTTTATTAGTGCTGTTTTATATAAGTAAGTATTTTTTCTTCCATTTGCTAAAAATAATATTAATCTTATTTTTGGAAAGATGAAAAAATGATAATTGGAACTTGTTCACATGATGTTACGAGTAACAACTTAGGGATGTTATGAACAGCCTTAGCCTTGGTCAAAATTTTATTCTTCATTAAGATGTAATCTCATGTCCCACAGAGATGAAAAATCCCTGCAATGATTGTGTTTTACTAGGCTCTTATAAGTGACACCATACATGTCACAAAGTTTTCTTACCAATTTTAATTTTTTACAGATCCTTATTCTGACGTATGTTAGCAAGGGGGAGTGTATTTTAAAAAGAAATAGCATAAGTCTTAGAAAGTAACTCCATCTGTAAAATAAATGTCTTATGAAGTCCTTTTCATTTAATCAAATTGTTTCCTGAATTTTCAGAATGTAACACAGCACTTCTTAAAAGCATCAAAGCCAAATAGTACCAAAGCAAGCATCTGTCTGCTATTTATGAATGAAGATCAAGCAGACAGTTTTATTTTTGTTGATTCCCTTAAGAAAGGAAAACTGCTTCCCTGAAACTGTAAACTGTGGTTGCATCAACAAAACAACAAAATACTTACCAGTGGACTATGGGTTGACATCAGTGGAGACAGCATGTTTTGCTAAAGTAGAAGCTATGAGTATTTCTTTAATTCAAAAAAGAACCGCTGCTAAGGACTCTAGAGATCAGAGAAAAATGGTAAGTGTCTAACAGAATGTTTCTCCCACTTCAACAGTGTTTTCAACAGTGATTCATAAGTCACCCCACCACTGTTTTCAAGAACAAATACAAACAGTAGGACAAGGTAACCTATTCACACTTCCTAGACTGGAAAAGGGTCATTGCAGTTCTGCTGCAACCATTTTTCCCCTGGAAAATTCCTGAGGAACTTCCTTACTGAAGTAGCTTGAGGTAGTTTTTTTCTGAATCAATCCAGAAGGAAGTGTCCAAAGACAGCACCCTTACTGGTGTTCATATCACATATGTCTCAAACAGCTTTAAGTAGGTTTTCAAGACCTGGTTGAACAAAGCTCAAACCAGCCTGGTATGTATTGAACATTGACACTGCTTTGAGAAGGAGGTTGGGAGTAAATGGTCTCCCATAGTTCTTTCCTAACTGAATAAACCTATAACACGGTGACCTCAGTCTAATTTTTAACTGTTGCTTACAATCAAAAACCCAAGCAAAAGTGTGATAAAGTATTCCATTACTTATGAAACAAAATTAATTTTAGGAGCCTACAGCATTATCTACTTTTGATACATCAGCGTAGTTCAAAAGTGGCTTGTGGACCAGATGTACCATACAGAATGTTTCCGGCTAACTGCCACTCATCTAGACAAGAGGGAGTAACAATTGTTCAAAAAAATCAGTGCCACCTAAACATCCAAACACCTCCATATGTATTTGATCTCTCCTTCCTTTGTAGATCAGCTTGCTTCTCTTTTTTATATGATCTACTAAAATGTCTTTTGTTCTCAAGCAATGCTTCCATATATTATGCTAGGCGAAATTTCATTTCCATGCTCATCTACTTTATGATCTTTGAAATTCTTTTATTCTTTAATGAATGAAAATAAAATGGATAATTGTCATTCTATCTTAGAACATGCATTACAGTAAATTTTCTTTAAATTCTAGATCTGCATATCTTCTCTCGTATCTGTTTAGGCAAAAATTTTACAGTAAAATAATGGTTGAAAAAAAAGGTGGAACCTTGTGTTCTTGTAATCCAGACAAAAAATACTGTTAAAACTCAGATTTTTCTTCTTTGTATGCACAATTTTGATTAAAATGTTAAAAATATAGATTTTGAGGAGGTAGAGGGGCAGAAGGGGGAAGTTAAAATTGAGGGGTATTTAATGAAGCAATGTGCAAAAACATCAGGAAAACATTCTGCAGTTGCAGCTACCATCCTTTTTTCATACATACACTGGGGATCATCAGACCATTATTTTTTCATGTTTATTAGTGTGTGCTAGCATCTCTATTAAGACATAAATAATTCTCATGGTAACGAGATAATTTCTCCAAAAGACAGTGAAACCTCACCACACTTTACTCTCCCCACTGCTTTTGCCCATCATCCACCTGGATGCTCCTCACTAAAAAAAGGTAAAGAAAGACCTTCTTTAATTTTCTGGACAGGCTTTTCAGTGAGAGCAAACGGATGTGACAGCACACCAAAGGGTCACTGCCACTATCATCCTTGACACTTCTACCATCATGCTTTAGTAAAGGGCTTACAAGTGGGCTTTACCTGCCCAATCCATTTATAATCGTTACTCATTTCCTTCTCAACTCCGTGGATCTCATATTCCATGACTCTTAAAAAAGACCTCATACCCATATTCTTCCTTCCAGGCCTTTCCCAGCAGATGGCACAGGATAACTGGTTGTTTTCCAGAGCCTCTTTCAGACTAAGCAAAGAACCTCTCCAACACTTTCCTCCCGTCTTCTTTTAATCCCTAATTGTAGTCTCGTTTGTACTACTAGTCCCAAAGTAATCTTGATTCATCTGAAATCTATCTGAATTTATTAGTAAACTGATAGGCATAAACAGATGTGTGTGCACGTCTTTTTGTATACATGCGTGTCTGTGTATTATAGGTATAAACAAAGATTTCCCATTCTTATGGGTAACAGCAGTGCTTCACAGATCTTGAAAATGGAGAAAACAGAAATATCAACAATTTTCCCAAGCAAAATAAAAATGTTCCTTTTCATTTATGAATTTTATGAATCTTACCTGCAACAAGACAGCCCCTCTCCTGCTAACTGCAAATCTCCCTTTTCTTTTTTCTAAATCTTAAAGATTAAGAACAAAACTAGTAACTATCACAGAAGAGGTTTTCTAGGTGAATGGTTTCTGTCAGCTCCCTCCATACTTTTCCAAGACTAAGATGGCCTTTGTAGTAACTTCTGAAAGCCTAATCTGAATTGTGTTACAAACAGTGCATAAATCCCTTCTGTGTTTAATCGATTGCCACTTTACCTTTTTTTTTCTGAACTATGATGTTTTGTCTGTTATTGCATTAATTTCAGCCAGATGGATAAAAGTCTGAAGATCCCTATCCATGAATGAGTATATTCCTATAGCCTCATCATGTGAGCGCACTGCTGAATCAAAGATCAGAATTCTTGTGGAGAATCAATATGTTGTTTCATTTGAACTGAAATATCCCCTTAGCTTCCATTTATGTAAACCTCAATGCTCTTTGGAGATTACTTTGCACAACCTTTTTTGCAGAATATAATGAAAAATTAATTCAAATTGGTAAGCATTAGGAACCAAAATCTGGTTGAGGAGTTTTTTATATATAGGAGATAAAACTGACAATAAACTTCAGTTATGAGAGTGGTTGGTCATACTACAGAGAATGATTTTCTTTATTACTTAAATCATTTAACTCCATCATAGCTTGCACACATTGGGTACAGAAGAACAATAGTTGAAAATAAACTCATCACTAATATAAAGCATTTAATAAGGAGTTTAGACCTTGCAACTAAAGAATATCATACATTTTGAGCATTACAGGCTAAAAAACGTGAAATCATTTCAGTTGAGCATCTTTCACAATGATTTAAAAACACTGGGAAATGAAAGACTCATGGCCAGTTAGTACTTGCATTTTACAGTAATACATGCTTTCAGGAAGATGAAACCAAATTGCCTCATAACATTAGTTTCGGAATACCAAGTAAATATATCATAATGTCAACTGGTAAGAAAATACTGCTTATCCAGCTTGTTGAAGATTCATTAATCAGTATATATCAGTGCTATTTCACTGTGATGAATGACAGCTGAACAAACAGCCAACTGAACCCCCTTCAACTGTAAAACAAGCTATCATAAAACAGATATGTTTATTTAAATCCTTGTCAATACAGGATTTAAATAATTGTGTCATCTAAGGAGGAGACAAGCCATATATTCATATAATAAAGAGAACTGTGTATTAGTATAAACTGATATGTGATATTATACGGGGTGATGTAAAAATTACCCAGTGATGCATCTGACTCAAATTTCTTAAACTCTACCTGCTAAAATATGATTACATTCCTAAGTTGAGTCATATGCCCTGGAATGAATTCTGTCTAAAATAAAACATAAGAAGAAATGGTTGAATGACATAAGAAATAAGATGATGGCAAGATTGTGGGAAGTACATGATAATGCAAAAAGAAGGTGAAATAACCTGAATCGTGTATTCAGTAGGCAGTGGGGAACATGTCTGAGGAGCAGAGATTCATAAATAATTCATGGCAAAATTACCTAAGTGTTAACAAGATCATATGATTTCAGAATAATTTCACTCTGGGTTGTATTTGTGCTGCAATCCCACTACATATGAAAGGAAGAAGCATTTTTCATACAACATGGTAATGTTTTACACTGAAAAAATTGAAATCTCCTTTAACCCATAGAAATTGTTGTTCTGACATAATCAGTAAGACCCTCACTGCTTTGCGCTGTCTGTATAAAGGCAGATATAGATTGAATAGGTCTCCATAAGCCCTTCACCCCTTTATCAAATTGAAATATATTTTAAGCTATCATAGGGCTATTTGAAGAGAACTTAATTTCAATAACGTTCTCCGTCACTAGTAAGGGGGGAAACATAGAGTCTGTGGTTCACTTACTACAAAATGTGGTTATTCTGAGCAGCATTCATTAGTCAGCAGCAGCTGTAGTCTGGCAAGGAAAGCAAAGACAGAATCTTTTCCAGGAATGGATGAATGTAGATTGGGCAACATCTGCTGCAGTGTGAACAGTGTCCTTTGTCTCTGTGTCTCATGTCCTCTTATTTCTCAGCCTCGTCTCTGCTAGCTCCTCAGACCTTCTGCCACAGATTGGCAAGGGTGGTTTGTTCAATGGTGTGATTTAGCAGATCCGGAGTCACACTAGATTGTTCTGTTACACTTGAGCTTAGGTTCAACTGCCTTTATTCCAAAAGGGTAAATAAGTGTAGTGGATGATCAGTTTCATATGGCAGTTCCATTACAATGGTATGTCAGATGGTAAAGAGGTTCTAAGTAGAGACAGTTGTGCTTAGGTATCTATTCCCAGAAACTAGGAAATACATGTAAAATAAGAATTAATGATTTAAAAACAGAAAAAAAATATGAAAAAGTATTCAACTTGATTATAAAACTGAAAACAATAATGTCAATAAAGATCAAAAACTTTTTTTTAATGTAAGAATCTACTTGTTAAAATCTAATGTGTTGTCATAGGGACATATGTCATAGGGGGGAAGAAAGCTATTTCTGTTTTTCAGTTCTTTGAAAGATGGTAATTTTCGCTCAATCACAGTAAATTCTATCACCAAAGTCCTTCCCCTGGATTCTGGAAAGAAAACAGAGAAGGAAGGTCTCACATTAATCAGGAAGGGTTTTTTGCTAACTTTTAACAAGCTAATCTGGTAACAACCTGAGGGAGGTGAGTTCAGGGCACACAAACAAAGGCCAAAGTCTCTAGAGTGAAAAAAATAGCTATTCGCCTTCCTAATGGTTAGATACTGTGTCCACCTGTTCCTCTCAAACTGCTTTTTAAAAGATCGTTAAAAAGGCAGTGATTAAGGGCAGATGTTGAACAGACTCTGTTTCCAACACATCAATTTTGGTTCCTTGGTTTCCACACGGCTTCTTCTTAGAAAAGCTGGCTTCAGTGCAGTCCCTTTATGATATCCACAGGCTGATATACTCTCTTATTTTGTTTTTTCTTTCTTTTCTCTGTCTTTTGTACTTCCCCCCCTCAGTATATGTTATTAACAGTTATCGGAACATTTTATAAACTTTTATTGACCTTGCAGCATTTGAGCTCACAACTGGGATAGACCTCATGAGCCTCAGTTATTACAGTTGTCAAGAAATAGATCCGTTATTTTCTCAGTGTAAAGCTGATTCAATACTACAGTTAACAAAATTGAAAAAAATGAAAGCACTTGCTGCTACATTGCTGAGCTTGACATTTCTAAATAATCTTAGATCTTCTTTTTTTCATTTCCACTGTTGCTTAAAGGTCCAGACTCTGGGAAGTTTAGTCAGGTAATTACTCCATTATGCAGGTGACTATATAGTTTTTGGTAAAATCTGGATCAAAAGAAGCTTCTCATAAAAAGTGAAGATTGTTGCTTATCTTTGTGGTATTGCATAGATAGAAAACCTAATATTATATCTCATGAATCTAAGCTACTATGGTTGCTGATGACTAAACGCTTGAGTTATAAATAGGAATTTACTGAAACTCTGAAGAAATGCTTGACACTGGAAACTTGCTAGGACTTAGCTAGATAATGGCCTCATCCCTTCTTGAGAACAGCACAAGCATGTTGTTTAAAAATGCTTATTACAGATGGTGTGGGAGTCAGTCCAGACACAAAAGTGAGGGAACCCAGCTATTATTTCTCTTGTACTGGATCTTGAAGTCTAGAAAGGAAAAGCTTGAAGAAAAGTCACTTTGAAAATGCAGTAGAAGCCTTGCCTGACTAAGGCCTGCACTGTTAGGCCCATAAGTGCACAAACTGTTAGTTAAATAAGACAACAACAACTGAGTGACTGAAGCTAAGCGAAAGTAAAGAACTGCTGCTTTTGGGGACTCTGCCATATGTAGTCTTCATCCCATTTCAGCAGCAACTTCCCATGTTTTCCTCACTTAACTGCTGAATGCAGTCTAAAACCAATAGTTAAGGATTATTTCCTGGTCTGGCTTGTCTAATTCCTGAAATAAATTAGTCTTTCTGTTCCCTGAGAAACAAGTTTTACTGTGCTGGAGAAGTAGAAAAAGAATCAGGTAGGAGATGGGGTGGCGAGGACAAGGAGAAAGAAGACTCTTTCAAGCAGAGGAAAAAGAAAATGCAGGCAGACAGGGGTAGGAATCCCCCCTCGAAGGTGAATCATGTCAAAGAGATTGTAAGAGAAAACAGAAAGTGAAATACTTGGGAAACAGAAGGGCCTGTTGCAAACATTACAAACCTGTGTAAGGTTTTGCTAGTTTTTGCTGCTGTTAAAGAACTGACAGTCCTGAAGCCAAAGCAGAATCAGAGAATGGTGAAATGAATTGCCTGCCAGACAGAACAAGAAAGGTGACTATAAGGTGAAAAAGAAAAGGCATTCTGATGGAAAAAAAGAAAAATCTATTAGTTGCTATTATTGAGGACAAATATTCCCACTGAAATGGCTCAAGCATGACTGAAGTAGATAACAAAATGGAGTAGAGGCCCTGAATTAATATATTAGTTGAACTAATTTTGGGAAAAGATTGAAAAAAAAATAATAGTAACACAAACACAAAAATTAACAGTAACACAAAAATACTGTATAGATTCCAAGAATTTAAATCTGAAATTCTAAATATAATATATTTATAATTGCATATTATAAATACCACAATTATTTGTATTTGTCTACCTACCAGATTCTTCCTTTCCTAGATAAGGATAGCAGAAAAAAATATAATAGCAAAAATAGCATTTTCATTTCTATTTGTGATAGCTGAGAGATTTTGTCATGAAAAAGTGATACATTGTCAAGAAATAAAACTATTCCAGAAGGATGGTAATTGCTAAATACACAATCCAATACCTTAAGCTTCAGATTAAATTAAAAGGAAGGATAAATAAACAGGCTTCTAAAAAATGTTTTGTGGTTCAAAATCATGGATTTGAGGTATATAAGGGAATTCAGAGAGGTCAGACTTGAAAGATTAGTTTATCAAAGGCTCTGGAATGATGTGAAGGAAACATACGCAGAGTACTTGCAGTTTGTTGCCAGGCATAAGGGAAATTCTGTATCGGAGAGCTCTAGATTTAGCTAGCTAACTAGGCAGCTGAAACTGAATACTGAGATAAAACTGGAATTCTGTAAGGATGAATAAAATAAAATAAAAAAAGAAAAGATTGATCATCAGGGAATCTCACAGGGGAGATCAGAAAGTTAAGAAGGAATATGATAATTAACCAAAGTCAAGCTCATCCTGATCAGTGATGAAAGGGTCAAAATAACTGCAGATGTGACTTCAGCCTAAATGAGTGCTCTGCTTCATTTTGGAGAAAATGAGACGTTGCTGAATATGTAGCAGCAGTATGATGGCTATGAGAATGATGGTATGGAAGAGGACATTGACACATATGAAATGGCAGGAAAAAAATTAGGAGCTCCGTATCTCCTTATCAGATACCTCCTCAGACTACCTGATGGGATGGATTACCTCCAGATTTTAGATTCCTGACTACAGAAACATAGGAAAGCACATGAATTACTGGTGGCAATGATTTTTACAAAAAGCCCAGTGTTGTGCGGCATCAAAAATAGTTCATGAAACAGTAATGTCTCAGAAGGAAAGATTATCTAGGCAGCTGTAGACAAATTGGTTTGACCTCTGCAGTGTGTAAAACTTGTAATATATTGTAAAATAAAAAGCAATTAAGACTAGAGAGGCAAATAGAAATTGGTATAAAATGCAAGAACAAGAAGGTCTTACTGGTAAGGACTGATAAAAGAATTTTTTTCTGTAAATGAAAAGTTCATGAAAAGGAAATGACAGTGGAGGAGGACAGTTTGAGTTCATCAAGATGGGTTATAAGTTATCAGTGTGATGTGGTCCAGAGAAAGGGAATGCAATTAAATATATCAGAAGAATTTGCAGGAGTGTACGAAGTATTAATGTAGGGCCCTAGAAAATTGTCATGAAGAGCACTACATATATTGTGATCATCCAAATTCAAGAAAACGGAATTTGTATTAAAAGGAGTACAGAGACTGCTCAGAGAAAGGGCAGAATTTTCTGCAAACAGTGACTAACAGAATATGGTTTAACAGTCTCGCTAAACAAAGACTGAATGACACCCACTTGATATCCCTCTGTGAGAGACCTTCATTTCCCTATCTACTTTTCTTGAAAGAAAACAGTGGAGGAGTTTCTAAAGCCAAAAGACAATATTGGTACAAGAACAACAAAGTAGCTGTGTGCTGTGCAAAAGTAAGTTTAGGTTGGAGCTAAGAAGTTATTCTCTAACAAGAATAAAACTTTGAACCATCTTTCCAGTAGGAAGTGGGGTGAGAAAACTCATCAGTTTTCAGAATAGAATGTGGTTGCTTTATGAAACTATTCTGCCCAGCTACTTGGTACAGTTAAAGACTAATTATTTTTTTTTTCCTCTTGATATTTTTGTGACCTGCTTCTTATCATACAGTTTGGATCACTATCCAATTGAAATGTCCAAATATGGTCACGTATTGTTTGCAATATTCATCCTTTTCATCTTACTGCTAGCATTTATGTATTTATTCCTAGCAGATATATAAAATTTCTATCTGAAAGATGTGATATTGTCCACTAGGGTGGACAAGGTCTAGGTCTAGGGAGCTGGTTTGTTTAAATTTGAAATTGTTACTCCCATGCTTCTCTAATCTTATTTATAAAAGAAAACATTTGTTTGAACAAGAGAAGAACATAAACCTTCTGATTGCCACAAATATTAGACCCTCCATGAATTGATCAATAAAAAACTTCAAATATCTATTTTTATTCCACTTGTCAAGTGTAGTGAAAATGCATTGAAATGTTCATTGACCACATAAGATTAAACAGATCCCTTAAACATAAGATTAAACAGATATATTTTAGTAAGTGAATTGAGAAAGTATAGAAAAAGTTGCATTCATATAGGTGATAATTTAGTGACAAGAAGTAAATAACAAAACATCTCCAGCAATATCTATGTATTAGACTGACTACTGTATACCTTTATAGAAATATACAGATTGATATATTCATGTTGGCTAATTCTTTTGCTGAAGCTTGCCATCAGAAGTCACACATTTATCTTAAAGAACCTAACAGTCATAGAAAGATATGTCCAAGTGGCAACTAGATTCTTATGAAGATTTTTTTCTAGGCAGGAATAAAAACTGACTTTTGTGTCAGTGGCAACATGAGAAAGATGCAATCCTTGCTCAGAAAATTAAATACAATATACTATAGCTGTGCTTAGCACCTCGCATTCCCCAAACGACTCTTTTAGTCATTTCAACAAATCCCAGTGATACTGTGTCCTATCAAATAGTGAAAATGAGTTCATAAACCAAGCTTGACATTATGCACTTCTTACTGCAGCATGTCTACATGGTGAAGAGAAGGATTTTAGATGCAGTCTGTCTGTTTTTTTTCTTTTGACAGCTAAGCATTTGGAGCCTCAGCATCTGATGACTGAGCTTGTGTCTTGGCCCTCAAAGTCATTAGAAGGAGATGGAGAGGTCTGTAAAAGACTAACAGGTTAGCAATTGCATGCTAAGCAAGTAAGCTCCAGGAGCAGTATCCATTGCTTAGTGGTAAGCTTATATATACAAACAATACTTGTATGAACTGTATGCCTACAAATACATGTATCGTGCATACATACACATATATACTGCACATGTCATTCAGGCAGAGGTGGAGTATCACGTGAAGGTAATTCAAAGACAGCAGAACACCAACTGAAAAAACACTTTAAGACCATTTTGATGTCACACAGGCTCTGAAGCAGCCACCTCATTACTTGGAGCAGTTTCTGAGGCATTTGAATGGATTGGGACACACCAGCTATTTTTAAGCACACCTGCAGAAGCCTTATATGCCACTTCTTTCTCGCTGACTTTTTGTTTGCTCAGACCAAGACCTGAGTCATAACTTGAAATGGTTAGCCAGGCAGGAAATAAAAAGAAGAAAGCTATAGCAAGCTTAGTTTTCTCCGAGGCTAACTTGGGAGTCAGAACCTGCCTACATCTGTTGCAGGCATTTACAGGGTGAATTCAAATTTGGGTTACATTATGATAAAGAAGAATATTGCTTAAAAAATGAGTGCAAATATAAAACCCTTCACCCTTTTTTTTGTCTATTGAATAAATTAGATCCATCATGAAGACAACTTTACTACAGAAATCTTACATTTTATTTCTCTTCCTGATTATTGAAACAAGCTTTAAAGAAAAATAAGCCAAAATTAATTGAAGATTAGTAGAAATGTTAAGTAAACTTCTGCAAGTAAATGGACTGTATTGTTCTTCAAATGATTTGTTTGATAGGGAC
Source organism: Pedionomus torquatus (assembly GCA_013398155.1). Taxonomy (NCBI): domain Eukaryota; kingdom Metazoa; phylum Chordata; class Aves; order Charadriiformes; family Pedionomidae; genus Pedionomus; species Pedionomus torquatus. The sequence continues at coordinate 596,084 of VZRU01004764.1, forward strand.
TTTTTTTCCTTCATACTTAGTCTATTATTTATTTCAGGTACTTGTGTTAGTAAGAAATATTACCAGCTGCTTAGTAAAACAAAACGGGCCTTGTGTATGGATATTTTCTTAGATTTGAAAGAAGTAATCTGAGACTTAATACTGTGTATTTAACACAGGATACGTTGAACTCATATCAGTAGTTGCTCCAGGACACCAATTCATGTAATTGACAAACTTTAGGAAAACTTTCAAGTGTTTCAAGATGACTGAAGCTAAGTACCATTAGGACCCTGCTGGTCTGTAGCGTAGAGATATATGGAAAAATTCTTTACTGTAAACAGGCAGAAACATTTGTAGCAACTATAAACTACTACAGCTTTCATGCTGCTCAAGCACTAGCTTATTTCTTTAGTGTGCGTTTGTGTGACTGTGTCCCTGTCTGACTTCAGTGGCTGGCTAGCATATGTGCATATTGCACCTCTTTTAGGTACAAAGCTATCTTTCAGTGCCTCTCTCTACAGTCTCCACAGATATGTCTTAATGTTAGTCTGGCCTGCAGTACTGCAGCTTTCAAAACCTCGATTTTGGCATAATAGTTATTAATATTAGAATGGGCTCCATGCTACATTAAATTCTCTTACATTCTACTGTTTCTCTTTTTTTACTGTATGGCTTATTGGGGTGGCTAATTTTAATTTTAATACATTTATCTAAAACAAAGTATGGCATAAATAAGAACCCAAAGCAGAGAGACAGATTTATAAAAACAAATTAGATAATGTTTGCAAAGTACTTGAAGTGTGGTTTGCTAAATCAGCACTGCATACTATCAACCTGAAATAATTAAATCACAAATAACTAGGATTTCTTGTAATTCTGCTTCACATTATGCAGCTTGGCAAACTCTAAAGAACCATGACTGATTCCAGCTCTTCACCAAAGCTTGGCATCTACCAGTCAGCAGGAAATTAAGTTACTTCTGTTTTTCACCAACAGGTGGTACTCTGAATTTCTGTATTCCTTAAAATATTTGTATTGCAATATAGGTTTTACTTAATGTTGAACTTACTCTTATGGAAACTATTTAGGAATTAATTTTTTTTGTTAGCAACTTTAAATGAATTTCTACTTTCTAGAAAAAAAAAGAAGAAAATAAAATGCCCACATATATCTAATGGTTCTGAAAATTTTACTGCTTTGCTGGCATTTTTATGGGACTTCTTACAAAATATTTTGTGTACAGGAAAGCACAGCTAGATACCTCATCAGCAGGTAGCCATGATTAGCTGTCAGTGTATAATTTTTCTCAAGCAATTACATTCTGTATTTTTGCTAGATTCATATAAATTTTGAACCCTCCCTACTTTCTTCAGTTGCAAAGTACTTACTGCCTGAAAATATCAGGATATTAAGAACTAAAAGATTAAATTCTAGTCTGATTAAAAATTTAGAATTTGCACTAAGTACAGCATACAGTGGGAAATAACACATAAGAAAGTAGAAACCAGAATACAGAGTAAAAGGTAGAGATAAGAATAAGCAGAATTTTAGTTTTTATTTAAATTGACAGTAGACAGAAAAACATTCTGAATGATGATTCTCTGGAAAGTGTTCCAAGTTTTATGTTACAAATTATGGAGGTTTTGAAAATGCCAACTCTAGTAAAATTATGCATGTAACGATTATTTTACACTGACAGATCACTCATGAGGAAAACTAGCTTAAATGGGCCTTGTCCAAAATAAAATTCTTATAATTCAGGACAGGGACTCACATTGTTCATCCCATTTACAATGAGAAGTTAGTATACTCCCTTGGTTCCACAGATTTCAGGGTTAGATAGTCAGGAAGATGTGTGCATTCAGATGGGCTTTGCTTCCACAAATTTTGGGAGTTCAGATTCAGACAGTAATTTGTCGTCATGGAGTAGTAAAGCACACAGTATTATTGCAGTCCTTCAGGCCCCAGAGCAGTTTTTGGCTGAAATTACCTTATTTTAGAGGAGAAAAGAGCAGGATGAAAATAAATTAAGGAAAAAATAAATCGCACTTCTCCTAGCATTTCGCTTTTGATTTATTGCTACATTTAGAGACTGTATCATGTCTTGTAAGTCCTTGCCTCCCTGAGTAAACTGTAGAAAGTGATTCTTAATAGCTTTATGTTTATGAGACTTCATCTTTTATTTCAGAGAGTCCTGGTAATTTATTGATTCTATCATTACCTTTAATGTAGGAAATGTATTTGTGCAAGAAGTTTCTTTTTAGAATATGATGTTAATTACACTGTTGCTCTGCAATACAGCAATTAAGGTACATGACAAAGCTTTCATACAATCAACAAATTCACTTTTAGCTCAAGTATAAGAACTAAAAGTTCTTACTTTGTCTGAAAGACAAAGAGTCTTTGAATCCAGACATCATGGGTTCTATTTTCAATGTATATGTACTCACTGGCAGTTGAATGTTTGTGCATAAGGTTACATCACAAGAATGTAATTTTAGTACTTTCTGTCTTCTTTTCTATATTTGCTGCAGGAGGAGGATCTAATTCATCCTAGATCTACATGATCCTTTCAGAGATTTAAACTCAGTGGTAGTTAAGTATTCTGTGTTTTGGGATTTCACTAAGTCATGGGATCAGGCTTCCTGTACTTTTAAGTGTTAAGGAACGCACCTTAAGTTTGGAGCAACCTGGGGCAACATTCTTAAATTCTGATGTATGCATCATAAATTTAAACACGTTGAACACCCAAAGCTCCTTCCCACAATGCAGTTTAGAAAAGTGCACTGTCTTGAAAAAGAGGTGGCTTTAAAAAGTTGTTTTCTTGTGTCATGGAATTATTCTTGTTTGATTTTTTTGGCATGTGTTTTCCATGGGATAGCAATGTGTATCTCTAAAAAAAAATGAGGAAACCATAAGATCTACACAAATGTACACTAGTTTGTCTGAAGCATGTTTACATGTACATTCTTTTATCACAGTATCATACAACATGAATACTTCATTGAGCAGGGGAAAGCTTGTCCACAATAATTCTTTTTGTATATCAAATGTATTTTTCTTAAGGTACGTTATAGAGATAGAAAAAAATATCAGGTAGGTGTCACCTTCTTCATTGGTCTGGAGACATACAGGAAGAGATTACTGGCCCTAATCACTGTAGCCATACAAAATACTTAACATACCTCAAACTGCATGACTTAGAAAGCTTTGAGTTCTTTTTAGCCCAGGTACTATATGCTTTCTGCTAACATGTATATATTTTTTCAGATTTGTGCCTTCTGTATGCAGCATATTACAGACTGCTTAGAAATCACATGGTTAGCTGAGTTCTAACCCTGTGTCAAGAGTCCTGTTGCTATCTGCATTGCCATCTTTCATGAGAATGCTGTGATTTTCAAGCTATTATTCATTTCTGATCTCTCAGTCTAGAATTGGCAGGCATCTGGTTTAACTGATGTTTCATAAAGGGAGATTTTCCAAGACAAGTAGTAGCTGAGAATTAAGATTCCCTGCATTGATGAAGACATCATGTATAGTTTCATGACTGCGGTGTGGAGAAATTTAGAAAAGGAAAAGCACACTTTAAAAGGGTGGAGGCATTTAAATCTCTCATGACCTAAATATCAGTACTGGACAACAGAGGGTAAATTATTTCAGGGAAAGCATTGCTCTGATTTTCTTGTGTTAATTCCAGTACTCTAAGTAATTTGGGTATCTGTGTCTGTGGTCCATTATATCCTAGAGTGTGACATTTGATAGGCGTGAGCACCAAGAGCAAAGCTTTGTTGGTTTTGTAATTTTTTCTTTTTGTCTGTCCAGGCTTGTCAGATGCTTTAACTAGGTAGGTAGGTTTTTTTAAAAGGGTCTTTGAAATTCTGTTCCCTTAAAAATAAACAGGCATTTTGCAACTGCTTTTAGTAGATACAGGTATCTGTGACCAACTAATGATGACTTGTGAAAATAGCAACAAACTTTTGTTTTCCCTTCTCTTTCTGTTTTTGAATGTGAACTTTGCTGAAAAGTAGTAGTAAGGCTATTTCTCTCATCTGAGTTTGCTTAGTTGCTCTCAGTTCTTCTTCCTTGCATCTTAGAATTTACGTGACAATATAGCAGCTGTTTTAGCAAACTTCTTTGCTTCTTTTTAAGAAAAGTTCTTCTGAGAAGCTCATTTTTACTTTAGATTCTGCAGTTTTAGTTAGTACAGTCAAAAGCAAGCTTAGATGAATTGTCTTGCATTCCCCAACAATATTTATGTGAACATGAGCCTTAAAATTGGCTAATCCAAAATATGCAGGAACCTAGAGTGAATAAAATATTTAATCTCTTAACATGCAGAGCATAAAACTGCTGTTCTGTAATAAATACAATTTTTATAAGTTCACTGCCTGGCTAGGTTTTCTTGAACTCTTTTTATCAAGTGAATTGAAGAACAGCAAGACCAGTCTTGGTTGTGAGTTGGGCTTTTTTTTTTCCCCCAGAAGAAAATATGACTATTTCAGAACTCGTTGCTGAAGTTATTTAACAGCTTTTTCCATAAAATGTGAAAAATTATCCACCAGCAATCTCCCTGATGGTATACCTCAGATTGGACATTGTCTTAGAGAATATCTTGAAGGAAAGATTGTCTAAGGCTAAAGAGGGAAATGCAATTATCCCAATAATCAGAATGTTTTTAGTAAAGGTGGATCATGATGGACCAATCTCACTTATTTTCTTCTTTTTTTTTAAATTTGATTTATTTTTAAGTATCTCCATTTTCTCAGAGAAGCGATCTAATCCAGAAAATATCACTGATCTAGAATTAGGTTAAGCGTACACTACATGACTGCTATAGAATTATAACAATTATATTGTAATCCTTTGAAATATATAAAGTATGGATGACAGAGATTGCTAATGAATTATGAGGCAATATTTGGGGATGTAAGAATAGAATGGTATTGAGCAATGAAAAGTCAGGCACTGAGGGAGACAGGAACGACTACTGTAGTCTGGTCGGTTGTCCAGAAACAACAAAGGAGAAGAGAAATCTGTGTGCATGGTCAAGTGGAGAAGGCATCTGAGCTGCCAGCATGAGACAGCATGAGAAGACCTACTACTCTAAGATATGGGTCGCAAAGCAGAGAGGCAGAGAGCTTAGACAAAAAGCTCTGCCATCTGATGGAGACGTAGAATTACTGGAAGTCTTTGAGACACTGGCAGGACCTCCTCTGGATAACTTATAAAGGTTAGGTTAACCTTTTTCCAGAAACAAAAATTTGATGGGAAGACAGCCTATGATTTACTAGATTAATTAAAGGAGTACCTATCTAAAGAAGTGAGATTAAAGGTATTTGGCTTCTTTAGTTTAGCAGAACACATTTTTTTCCATGCCATATATTGTTGTTTCTATTTTTCTATACTCACTTTTGTTACTTGATTCCATTGTCATCTTTTAATATTTGTCTGTACTTCATTATTTTCATCCTTAATCTTGTGTTAGTCTGCAGTACACTAGTTTTACCATCTCTGTTTACTCCTTGCTTTATGGATAAAGAAAAGGCTATTGTTTTCAATGTCATGTTTTCATTTTCTTTGCAAGACCTAAGTCCACAGTAAATTGTTGGTCTTTCCTACATCTTTAAACTGCCAAGATGTAGAAAACTGCTACATTCCCATTTCCATATTTACACCTATTCGCACGCTTTTTCTCTGTAAGAAATGCTTAATCATCCTAGGAAGTCTGTAGCCCTGTCAGGATTTTGGTTTGCTGTGTTTGTTTTTTTTTTCCTGAAATTCAAGCACCAAATTGTACTAACACATTGAACGTGACAGGATTCTGCATGTTCTTCAAGTTCAGATTCTAGGCAACATTGATAGAAAATTTCCAGTGTTTCTCAAAGTTTCCTTTTCTAAAGTTCCAACTGAATTGAAGTGTCTTATTAAGCTAACGTTTTCTATTACTAAAAATAAAGCCAGCATCATATTTTGTTGTTATGACTTCACTATTTGATAAAGGAATATGGCTTTTACCATATCAAGGAATGTGACTGCTGCTGCTACCAGTGACTTCATTTTTCTACGTCTCGGTTTGGAAAACAAAATTGACTTATTAGACCTCCATTTTCATTGTTACTTTTCTGTCCTATAAAAATTCCTATCTTTCTCAAGACTCAGTCCTCTATATCAAACCCCACACACTAACTTTTGGGACATTTTTACTGTGTCTTATCAAAAAGGACTAGTTCTGTTCAAGCCTTAAATTCTTTACCGTCAACCATTTAAATAAATTGTCCCTTTGACTCTACTTTCATGTATGTCTTTCCATTAATACGGAATACAGTTTCAGTTATGCAGAACACAGATCTGCTTCCTGTCTAGGCTTGTTGAAGAATTATTTTTGTCAGTATTGTTTATTTAGGACATTGTACATGGATTTAGGACATTGATGTGCATTGTACTGCCATGTACAAGAGCATGAAATAGACTGCCTATTATAAATTGTGATCTCAGGCTAAAAGGTTTAAACATTAAAAATTACCTTTTTCTTTCCTTCTAGTGATTTCATTTTTTTTTTTACCTCCAAGGTAAACAAAGCTGTTTACCTCTAAGTTTATTAAAACTCATTCTCAAATACTTACAAAATCCTGGTTTTGCAAAGGCCAGAGCTGCATAACTTTAGCTACTGATAAGAATATGAAAGTAGTTGGACTCAGCACACACTCATTAATCTGTCTAATCTGTCAATCCTAAGAGTCTACTTGGGTCTCTTTCTCCCTACATTTTCATTTCCTTTGCCAGTGCTTCACTCCTAAAATTTCCCTTCTGCTGTTTTTTGATTCCGCCAACTCCTTTCTCTTTCTGCTGTTCTGTTCTAACTCCATTGATTTAGTTGATCCCTGCTTTGTTCCACTGTCTCCAACATAGTCCCAGCATATTTTGCTCCTCAGAATTGTAGAATGTTTTGGATTGCAAAGGGCCTTAAAGATCATCTAGTTCCAAGCCCCCTGCCATGGCCAGGGACATGTTCCGCTAGACCAGGTTGCTCAAAGCCCCATGCAAGCTCTCTGAATTCATCAGTTTGCAGTCTGCTTCCAGCATTAATCTAGTGCTTGCAACAAGTATATCTGAAAGTGTTAAAATGGAAGGAGCACTTCATTATTTTTGCCACTCTTCAAGTTAAAACACCTTAGCACTGTTGTTGTGACTGAAATTTTATAATTGACTCATCTGAAGTATGAGAGGCTGGATGCCAATGCTGTTGTCCTTTAGGATCCACATTTTGTCATACATTAATCTTGTGGGTCCTTGAGAACTCCAGCCTGTACCTAAGGAGGGGTAAAAGTTAATTATCCAGCAACACAAAAAATATTTTTAGCAGAATTGAAGGGTATGAAAGGAAAATTTATATAATTTGTTATAGCTTTATTTAACAAGCAAGGTCTTACTTCTAACAGATCATCAAGGAGACTTCAACTGAAAAAAATCTACTACCATATACTAATTTATATGACTAATAAGTAAATGTATAACTAAATGAAGATACAATAGAATACAGAAGGTTATAATATATTGCAAAATGTGATATCTGAGTAAAATATACACAAAATCTAAAGCATATAGCATGCATAAAGTGAAAACATGGAAACAGGGACCTAATAAAATAATTTTATATAATGGTAATATAAAATAGGGAATCAAATTTATCATATGATTAAAAGAAAACCATGTCAGGCAGAGAAGAACAGAGGTGAGATAGGAAATAAATTGTTCAGCTTCTTGGGATATGATACAAAGGCAGAGGAACTGGGCAGTTTGTTTTTTAACTTTTTCAATTTTCAGTTGTGGTTTTCAATTTTCAAAAGACGGTTTTCAAATCAGTTCACTTTGTAAAAGGTATTTTCACATACACTTAAGCTTAATGGAATTTAGATGAAAAAAACAAGAACCATGTTTATGTCCTTTAAATGTATTCTATGTGTGTATAGCTGCATAGCCATTGATAATATGTATTGTATAATGCTTTTACATATACAGTTTGTCAATGGCTTTGTAGTTATTCTTGGATAACTCTGGTATTTGCAAAGTAGAATGAATTAAGAATAAGATCCACATTTGGGAAGGGAGTAAATTTACTCTTCCTCTTTAAAAATCATTTTTGGCACAAATTCTGCTACTGTTCAGCTGGGACTGCCATAAATCGCATGTATGTCACTGTACATGCTCATCTGACAGCTTGCATAAGATAGCTGTATAAACGAAAATACCAATCTTGCCATTCAACCTGGCAGTCTGAAGCCTTTCATTCTGTATGTTTGCCTAGTTTGTCTACGTGCAAATGAAAAAAATGTATAAAATAGGGAGTACACTGTGTACTGAAACTTGTGGCTCCTGCTTGCTGCGGCATCTGTGTCACCTCTTGCTGTTGCTTTTCACAGTACACTTCCCTACAGCACTTAAGGATGAGGCCCATTTAAAGAATTAAACAATATTTTCTACTGTTCTCTTGTTTCCACAGAGGGAAAAGGTCCCCTGAAATAGGATAGAGACAGAAGGAAGAATTGACAACACAGATAAAAATAGGTGAAAAGTTAAGTTAAAAATATCAGTGAGGAAATGTGGAAAAAAGTGCTGTTAACACCCACGACTGTGCACGACTGGTCATAAATAATCTGCAAGCAGTTTAGAAGGAATCTATTATCTTATGCAGGTGGTGTCCAACTGTCTCATGCGACAGGGGAGGCTAACCTGTTGAAATATGGAAAGTCCTTTCAGACAAAATTACAAATGACAAGCTAGTCTCTGTCCTTTCCACAAAAGATTTCTTGTTGGGCCTTGAAGCCAGAATTCTTGCTGTCACCTTGATATACACCCCACGTTGAGGAGGACGGAGGATAATGGTAGAGGAGGGAGCTGAGGCCGACAAGCAGATGAACAGGCGAGAGCAATGTGGGTGTGATGGAATGGAAATCACCAGTGGCCCGTTTTTTTTCCAGGGTATTTGGGCAACACATATTCTGCTTGTTTCCTCCCCACACCCTGACACCCACAGCCACCCATGGCCAAACAAAAACACACATTGTGCATTTCAGGGGCCAGACTGGATGGCTCTGCTCTGAAGCAAGGAGGGCATGGCACATGTTTTGTAATCTCAATCCTGGTACCACATTGCATCTATAATGACTTTCTTTTTAAAGGTTTAGAATAATCATTTAGCATGTGATCAGTACCAGTGCTCACAGCCAAAAGCTTTATAACTGGTATTATGTGCAGTTGGGTTTGTTGAACTGATATTTTTGCTCTTGTTTTCTCCCATAAACAATAGGGAGATATTCCAGGCATCTGAAGGTAGGTTCCTGTGCCATTTTACCACAGAGCATCCTGTTTAGCTTCCAGTTGCCACTCCAGAAGAAAAATAGTCCTTGTGCTTATTGCTGTCTGTCTCATACATTTCTCAGATACCTCTGTGCACATAAAAGGAACTAGACTACTGTGTTTAAGCACCTAAAAAGCCCCTCATTACCTATGTCTATGATAGGCCAAGATAATTTGTCAAACCCCATGATTCTGGGATGCATGTGGATTTATTCAATGTTAATTTTGCTTATTTAAAAAAATCAGAAATGCTATGAGCAAGTTTCTTCTACAAAATTTTTTGGTATTATGATTGCTTCACAAAATCATATGTATGTATACCCAAGTATACCCGTTTCACCCCAAGGTGACATCCAGCATGGTTAGTCTACTGTGAAATAAGGAAAGACCAGTATCATTTACAGGTCATGTAAATGTCAGGCTCAGCAGTTCCTTCTGTAATGAATATGCTGGGCTAGATTTGCTGTTCTAGTGAGATACCTCTGCAATACTCCACTGGTGCAAAATAGTCTGCTAAAACTGATATATCTGTAAATAAACTGGAACGGGAGATCCTCAGCTTTGCCCAGGAACACAGGCTTCTTTCCCCCTTTCCTGTTGTAGCAGGAATACAACTTTCGGGTTTATGGAATTAGCAAACCTCTCGGGCACTGTCCCTTGTGCCTCCGCCGTATGGTGCAGTGTGAGGCTGGAAGTGGAGATCTGTCACCTCAGCTTCCTTCCTCTGCTGGGTAAGTCCCAAGTGATGCAGAACATGTGTCCACAGAGTTTTTGACTGTTCAGAGTATTCTATTCAAAGCAAGCCAGTCCTCTGATCCAGCTAAAGAAACAACGTGGATAAAATGAGCCACCTGGATTACAATCTTTTTCCACTGCCAGCTTTCATTTCTTAAAGAGGTTTGCATTTTCTGAAGAGTTTGTTTTGCTTTCTCATTGAGATATTTTCATGTTCAGAAAAGGGAGCTTTTCTCTTCAAGAACTGTGTGTTTTGTGAATCTCTCTGCCTCTGTTCTATAGATGCTACCATATTTGCCTTGCAAGGTGTTGATCGGGGAAATAATCCAATGGAATTTTGACATGTCAGCACTTGTTTAATAATATTTCATAGTTTGTTCATTCTGAATGTTACAATCTAATTAGTGTGTTTGCTATGCAGAGGTAATAAAAATGTCTGCTTTCAACTTTATTTTTGGAAGTACTTACTCAAAGTTGTTACCTGTTCCAAGCCATAGTGCTTAGTTTAGTCCACCCAGTTTCAGGGGATTATCAGAGAAGAATAATACACATCTGACGGTTGGTGGTAAGGAACAGACAGGAACAAATCTATAAGCGATACATATCCATTTATATTGAGAAATGAGAAACATCTATGAAAGGGGGTTGCTAATCTCATTACATTTGTTCAGCTCAAAAACTGCAATGAGGCGATTTACTGTGAAATCAGGCTCATGCTCTGCAGATCATAGGATTTTAGTTTCTGAAGCTTATTAATGCTAATGCAACATTTTTCATTTACTTAGCAGGCTTTCAATGAACCCAGAAGCATCAGTTCCACAAATCACTGTGGCACATGCTTCATTCTGGTCAGACCCAAGGAGCACGGCTTCCCCCCTGTGGTAGGGCTACATAGAGAATAAGCCCATGCTTCTGTCCTTAGCTTCTTGAGATTTAAGATATATTCAGTTTGTCTCCATTTCTGGTCATCTAGAAAAGCTAGTTTTCCTTTGGGAGCTACACAAACATGGGTCCTCCTCTGTGCTGGGCAGAAAATGTGCAGAGGTTGTTAATGCTGCCCAGAGACATTATTTGCACTCTGGGAAGTTTTCACCTGTGATGTATTATAAAGAAGCTCATCTTTCACCTTCAGTTCTTTCCTATCCTGTTGTAATTCCTGTGGACTGGCGAAAGCCAAACATAGCTGCAATTTGTTTGTGAGACTCTGTGGTTTCACAGAGAATGAAACAAAAAAAAGTTGCTGATGCTTCCCTTCCACATACGCCTGCCAAGTTTCACCAGCTTTAGCTTTACTTTGCCAAAAAAAAAAAAAAAAAAGGAAAAAGAAAAGGGAGAACTTAATCTGTTTGTAAAATAGAGCTAAATACAACATTGTAGAAACAACTTGAAAACATCTACTTTTTAAAAAAGCTTTTCTCCCATTAGGCGACACTCGTGCCATTTAGAACACAGCACCTAATGGTAAGCAGACCATAGGACCTGGCTGAAAAGCCCACTGCTCATCACTGCATCTGCTAGTTCAGAAGAATACTGCAGATAAAAGAAAAAGGGCATTGAAAGTTTTGGTGCAAACCTGAATGGCTGTTAAAGAAATTTTTTGATTTCATGGTATTTTTGTAAAGATCCCAAGCAATATTATTACATGAATCACACACATAAAGAGGAAAGCTCCTTACTGTAGTAACATAAAGAGTGCTTGTAGGGTGAAACAAACAATCAATTCTTCAGAGATATTTGTTCTGTGTCAAATTGGTTACTAGATTAGCTATGCTCAGCAAATAATCTTCACAGATAATTTTTTTGAATTCTGAGTATGACAACATATTATGAATCAATATTTAGATACTAGATATTAGAATAACAGTACAGGTAGAGAAAAGGCGGCATGGCTGAGAATGTCATTGCAATCTGACAAGCTCCTATGGACCTTGATGTAAAGTTGATTCAATGATGTTTCAGAAATAAGAGTTTAAAGAACAAGCTAATTTTCCACTTCCATTTGCTAGTTACTAAGACTGTAATTTTTCTAATTCCCTCAGCATTTCTTTGAATGTTTTAGTTTGCTCTTATTTGGAAATATTCAATATGATAATCTTAAAATGGACTAGTTTTCCATAGCTTTGTCTAGTTCTGTATTTCTGTTTCACACCTGGACATCTAATTATTTTGTTTAGAATTTTCTTGTGGTGACACTTACCTAAGTGAAAATTTACTTTTCCAGAGTAAGCTGAGATACACAACTAAAATGACCACTTCGAGGCATTCCTAAGAAAACAATAATTTTGCTATATGTTTGTAAAGAATGAACATAGTGCAATGTGAAAAGACTCAAAGTTATCATTAAAAAGTGATGCTCTAAAGAACATTTGAAAAATGGAAGATTAGACGGTTGTCTTCCTGGCCTTCCTGCAAGGATATAAAATGCCCTTTTGAAAAGTGTCATCTCCAACGACCAAAAAGGAAATGTGATATTCCAGATATCTTCACAAATTTAAATGTGTAGGCTCTTCTCCATTGTCTAGAACTTTTCCTGAAAACCTATGCTCCTGATCTTTGTCAAAATCATAATATGTTATCCACACTTACTTATTTTATGCTTAGCACGTTGAAGAGGTGTAATTAGTGCATTTCATTAGCCTTATTCTTTGTGATTATGAATCTGAAATGAATTCTATTTTATTCACTTTGGACAAGTACAACATAATTGTGATCCTGCACATTGGTTTTAATCTGTTACTGTAATTCTTTTTAGGTATCACCCTTATTTGTTCTGCATACATATGCAAGAAGAAGGAATTTGTTATTTGAGAAAAAGAAGATGGAAAAGCCTTACAATGAAAGTGTTAATGCCAAAGAACACACAGACATTTTTCTCTGGAACCAGTGATGCTGTTATGATCTAAAAAGTTCTTATTGTGCACACAAACATTCTGTAATGTCATGTGGGGCTAGCCATTTGATTGAAGACTTCTTCTATCAGAGATTCGCCTACTTCCTCATGTTAATATGAAACTCCAGAATGTTAATCCAGGGCTAGAAATTCTGCAGCTGGGTTTTAAAATTAATCAAGAAGCTCCAGGGGGAAGAAGAAATGTCAAGACCTGTGAAGAAGAAGACCAAAGTTGATAAAGTTAAAAGTAGCAGTTAAGAGTACCACATTTGCATTTGAATGAGTAATCAATAGCATGTATTGTTTGACTTCATTTTAAAAGCCTAGAATCATAGAAACTCTACTCAGTCCGATCCTTGAAGCTTCCTTTCTTTGCTTCCAGAAGCAAAACAACACTCCTGCATTTCCAACAGAGAGGAAAAAAAGCAATTTACTATCCAATGCATTTAAAGATGTGGGAATACAAAGAAGAAAAAAAGGACACCTGGTTACTTTGGAGTAATCAAACAAAAAAGGAGTCATAGACAAAGGATTGCAGGATCTCTGCTCTTATGAAAAAAGCAAAATAACAATAGAAAACACATAAAAGAATCTCAGCTTCTATCAGCCAGAAAGAAACCTAGATTACAAGAAAAAAGCAAACAGTTTTTCTCATAGCTTCTAAAATGCAAGTCTTCCAGAATTTAGCAGTTATCAGTAGATTATAAATCAGTTCACATTTTTTCATTTACCTCTCCATTCTTTTGGGGTTACTTTTCTTTAAATGGAAAAAAAATGTTTTTTGTTTTTTTTTTTTCTTATTTCTACATTTTCCATGCCCTTGTTTTGTAAACACACAAAGGATCTAGCTAAGTGGAAATACTATTCCCAGTTCTGCACTGAGTATGCCAGGGCACCTTTCCTTCTGCCCCTATTTATCTGTCTTCTTTGTGTTTTATTGTTTTGTAAGGAGAATGTGTTTTGTCACATCCATGAATTGCAGATCAGTTTCTCATGAACTGGCAGGACTGATAGCAGTAGTTTTGCTTCTCAGCAGTCTATAATTCCACTTCTTTCTCATTGCTTGTCTTTTATGTTTCCCCGTTATCTATTTCTTTCTCCCTGTAGATGGACAAAGCTGTCTGGAATACTAGATGACAATTACATTCTGCAGATGATTTCTGTAGATTGGTCTACCCTTCAAACATAATTATTTCAACTGAGAGGACAATGTCAATACTATTTACATATGTTAGATAACTTTCATTGAATTTATTCCTTAAAAATATTTTTAAAACATTCCTGTTATTTCCAAGCATATTTTTCTAGCCAGTGCTTGGGTTGTTTTTTTTTTTTGTTTGGTTTTGCCTTTTTTTTATCTAGTTGTCTCTTCCATATTTGGTGTGCATTTAACGGTCTTATTTTTCTTCATTTTTAACCACATTATATATGACAAGCAGATTTTTAGAAATGCTCAACATAAAGTATTTGTTGATAAATCTGAGAAACATTATACAAAATGAGCATTTTGGGAAATGTCACTATTTACAGTGCTACTGAAATGTGTCATCCCAAAGAATCAAAAGGTTCTTGTATTATGAACTAATACAATCATCACTTTATGGATCATAGAATCATGGAATCGTTTCGGATGGAAAGGACATCTAAAAATCATCTAGTCAAAGTACCCTTATGTCCTGGTTTGAGGTAAAACAAACCAATTTTCT
>VZRU01004764.1:613137-678631 GCA_013398155.1 Pedionomus torquatus
AAAAATATGCATAAGCAACAGTTTCCAGAAACTCATATTGACTGAAGTGTCCTGTGGGGAAAAAATATATAGAAAAGTTTCTCAGGTCTAATTTTAGGACATTTCTGGCTTCAGATATTATTCATTATTTTATGTTGTGTATTACATATACTTACTGTTGGCCTGGTTTCATAAAATACTTGCAATATATTTATTTTAAAAAAATATTAAAAGTTGCAGTAGCTTAATGATGATTGAGACATTATTTCTGGACCTTTGCATTGGAGACACATTAAATGTTTTATCTAAATGTAAAATAAAAATTAAATTATAACACTACATCAGAATTTTTTGTATCTAGATTTCATTTAACAAAATAGAAATCAAATATTTCAATCTAGTCCATTCTGTACAAAATCTAAAAATCAAGAGAAGTATATCTGTAGACTTAAATACGCAATTTGCAGACACTAATTTTGAACTGAAGCAGTACTTTGGAGGGTTTTGTAAGAGTTCCGTATTGTTTCTGAAATGGGTTAATTAATTTTATTTTTGACTTCTATAAATTTTATTTGTTAAAAGATTAATTGAAGTATACTTAAGGTAAGAAAGTGAACTTCTGCTTTCTCCTCTACAACCATCCACTATTTTGTCACCTAGTCAGTCACTACTGTGAAGCGCTTCTGCATTTTTCATAGCTATTGCTCATATATATTGTCCGAAATAACTTATTAACATTGACAGACTTTTCCACCTCACTGCACAGCCTCTTTTCAACATCATTAATGACTAAATTAAAAATCATGGAGTCAAGTGCAAATCTTTGAGGAATTCTTCTGGTTATCTTTCTTCCCTGTAAAAACTATTTCTACCACTTGTTTTCTATCTCTTACTGAGTAATTTATTTACCCATTTTATTCCCTTTTTCCACAGACACCTTCATCTCTTTAAGAGCCTTTGATGGAAGACATTGTTCAACTCCCTTTCAAAGCCAAGGTGCACTCACACCAGCCTGCTGCTCCAGTCTCTGGGCTTGCTGACTACTTCAGAGAACTATATATTTGTGAGAAGTGCTATTCCTTTGCAAAAGCCATGTTGCTCTGCCCTATTTGTTCATATTTATGAACCGTAATGTTCATATTTATCCAGGTGCACATGAATTCTATTTTTCAGCCACTTTCAACTAATGAACCTGCTGGACATGTTGATCTACTGGTCAGTCCTTGGATTTCCCTACAGCCGTCTGAAATAATTGTCGTCATGTGTCAGTACTCTGCCTCTACACTGTTTCTGAGAGATGTTTGTGATTTACTTGTATGATCTTCAAATGTCCCTAAACTAAAAGATAAATATCAATCAGTCTTGCAAATTTTTTACACTTTAGTTTTATCTATTCTTTCAATAACTTCTACTAGCAGTTGGGCATATCCCTTAATGTGTCTACACCAAAAAAAAAAAAAAAAAAAAAAAATNAAAAAAAAAAAAAAGATTCAGCTCAGAAATCTCCCTGAAATTATCCATGGTAAACAGGGTTGTAAACAAGTAATTTTTCTTCCTTGCTATGGTCTCCTTTCTTCTGCATGCTCTTTTCATGACTTGATTCATTTCCTTGTACTACAGACTCCCTAGAAGGCTTCTTCCTCCTGTGTTTGCAAATGGATTTATTCTTTTTTTTTGGTGCTGTGTTTTTACATATAATTGACCTCTTAGTGATTATTATTCCTTCTATTATGAAAATTTCATCATAATTGAAGGTTTTTAAAGAATTTCCTTTTCTAATGATAGCTTCTAATCTGTTGGGTTTTCTTAAGTCTTTGCCAATAGATTGTATACCTTAACTTTGAGAAGCCATATGGTGGTATTAGAGAGTTGCTTTGCCACTGGGAATGATTAATCTCTTTAACCTTTTTCTAAGAACTTTTCTTATTTATATGTGACTTCTTGTTTTAAAATCAACCAACAGTAGACCTTTTGATTTAGTAGCTTCAGGATTTTGAAATCCAAGTGTGCTATTCATTGCATAGCGACTTCTAATGATACCACTTGAACAATTTCCTGCACATTGTTCTGGGCCAAACCTAAAGATTTATCATTGACAGTGTGTAGATATTTAATCTTGGAATCATACACAGATGTGATGTTCACCCGGGCTACCAGGAAACACTTTACTCACTTTTCTATTACACTTCCTTTCAGGTTCCAAACTTCCCTTTAATATTGAGAAGCCACTGTCAATGTCTTTGTCAGATGAAGCGGTATATTTTTTTTCTATTCTAATACAATCCTGGAATATTTTACCAGATGGATTTTGCATTTAGCATGGAGATTGTAGGGTTTGACTTGTTTGGTTCTGTGCAACCTCGCAAAGTACAAATACATGAAGACATACAATAATAAACCTGATAGTCCTGTACTTCAGTTTCCTCTTCTGTGCACATTGGTGTATGATAGTTTATAGCCAGTTTTTGGCTGGTATTCTACTGCGCATATCTCTTGGTATTTTAAAACCACTCAGCTCTCTTAGTGCACTTATTTGTATGGACTTTTTCAATATTCTAGGCACTGGCATCTCCAAATCATATACCAATGCAAAAAATAAGACAAAAACAAAATATGACATACAGGGAAGTTTTAGCATGAGAAATGTATGAGAAACAACTGAAATGGTCTTTTAATGTGGCAAGTGGGTATGTGGCAAAGTTGCCCACTTTCCTGACCACATAAATCTTCACAGTAGTTTTCCTGGGCTGTGTTCAAGTGAGTTATACTAGTTTAATTAGTATCAAATTCTCTGAAGTCAACATCAATGCAGTCTAGAATTGAACTGCAGTTAATATTTTAAACATAGCCTAGTATCCCTTACAATCTTTTCAAAACAAGAGACATAATCCCCCCAAAAAGGGAAAATTGTAGAAGATTTTTGCTAAGGCTTGAATAGGTGTGGTCTAATGAACTAAATAAATAACTAATAAAATTTCTTTAAAGCTGTGAAATATCAATCATGAACTCAGGTTTATTTCCAAGGTATAAATTATTTCCAAAAATATAAAACATAATATTTGTATGTATTATATGTTGAATGAGTTCTAAAGTGAAAAGCAAACTGCAGGGCAAATCTATAATAAATATGTGGTAGTAGTAAATCCTATATTTATGTTGACCTAATATCCCGAGAGTCCTAATTTAGTAAAACTCTCTATCCTCTTCCCCTAACTTGCATCTTTGAGGGTTGTAGTCCTCCAGGCAGATCAACTATCCAGGAAAAAGAAGATGAGGCTGACTTTCATGCTGGTTGCCTATACTACTTTCACTGATCCCTTCAGCCTGAAGCACACCCCACATGTGAAAACCCTAACATATTGTGGGCCCAAAGAGACTGGTCCTCTATCTTTGGTAGGCTCTGCAACAGAGCTACCAATGCACTCAGCTGGGAGTAAGATGCTTGTCTCATTAAATGTCTAAGTAGTTATTTGTAAAAGAATATTCTGCTTCACATTTGCTGATATCATATGTGAGCATTCTCCATTCTGGTAGGATATGGTATATTGGTTAAATGGCTGCTGCAGTGTAGGTGTCTGCCATTGGAGAAGAGAGGGAAAGCTGGGCTAGGAACTGGCTATAGGTTTTTAAAACATTCTCAGAGTAACTTTGTATCTACCAACCCCATTTATTAACTAGGTCAGTCACAGAGTTCATTACTGGAAATTGAAAGTTTTAAAATTGAGCACCTCATACTTTCAGCATTCAAGATTTTGAAGCTGGAGTCATGGGATTACCATTGTATTGCTCCTTCACTAAGGCAGAGTCACAAGATTGTATTCAAACCATTCACTAATTGTTATGTTAAACCTAAACCCTAGTTATCACGCAGTACTCTTTTGGGGGAAAACAAATATGGACAATCACATCTATCTTCCCAACTGGGGAGGAATCAGATGACTACAGCTATTAAAATCTAGTTTAGTGAAGCTGTTGTAGTTGTAGATTAACTTGTCTCTCAGTTCTCTATGCATTTTACATGAAATCTAAGTAATACCACTGGCCAAAAAACCTTTTAGTGTTACCCAGGAACAGATTCAAAGGTATTGTTCTATCTACTGCTTTTCTACAACTATGAAATTGTTCAACATCTCCTGAACACCAAATTGATTCAATAGGAGGGTCAGAAACAGAAGAAACATAGAGAGATCCCACCTGTGGGGAGGAGCAGACAGGATAGTGACCCAAGCTTGGGGTATTCCATCCCATCTGCCTCATGCTCAGAACAAAAGCTGAGGTATCAGAAATTCAGTTCTCTTTCTTCTATGGCCAATGTCCAAAGAGGACCCTGTCTGTTCATTCTGCCTTTGATCCTGATCAGTGTGTTCCTGACTCCAGAGCTGGAATCCAGTTCTCATCCATTGTAAGTTCAGTCTGGGACTTCCCCAGTGCCAGGTGGTAACATCATCTTGGGAGCTTGATATAGTTTTGTATAT
Source organism: Pedionomus torquatus (assembly GCA_013398155.1). Taxonomy (NCBI): domain Eukaryota; kingdom Metazoa; phylum Chordata; class Aves; order Charadriiformes; family Pedionomidae; genus Pedionomus; species Pedionomus torquatus. The sequence continues at coordinate 617,592 of VZRU01004764.1, forward strand.
ATTGCATCTACTTCATTATTTCTTTTTTATTATTATTTTAATATTAATAATTCATTAAAGTAGTTTAGTTCTATCTAAACTTGTAAATATTCGTATTTCTTCCTCTCCATTCTTTGGGGGGAAGCAGGGAAGGGAAAGGGGAAGGGCCATCTGTCATTCTGATTGGCCAGTTTGGCCTAAACCGTGACACCATCTGTGAATGCAGGGAGCCCCAGAAAAGACAGAACCATGCCCAGATAATGGTCAACAAATCCAATGGCCCAAAATACCAACAGTGTTATTCTTGATTTTATGCTGCCCTGGAGGGAATCTCAATCAGATCGACAGGAGAACAGAACCATGCCGCTCATGACACATACAATCAATTTTATTTAATAAGCTCTAGAAGGTGAGTAATAGGTTCTGTTCTAAGAGTCCTGTTCTACAACATTCACAGACTTCTCACTCACAATAATCAAGGCTCTCCAGCCCAGCTTTGACCAGTAGCACAGGTCTGGAGGAGCATAACACCAGTCTAATTTCTCAACATGTCCAAGTCTGCTGGGAGGCTGGCCCCTAGGAACAGTGATTCCACCTTGGACTCAGTTTTTTTCATAGTGTCAGATACCTATGTATAGAGTTCCTCTGACCTTCCAAAAGGCTGTTGTTTTTGCTATTTACTGTTTTCTAAAATAAATTTGATAAGCTCTTTATTATGTAGTCCAAGACAATTTCTTTGTGTTTCTCCATATTGAAGGGCAGTTAGCATTTTCTACTTGGATTTCTATCACAGTCTGGTCTTTTGCCCCCACATATGCTACAAGGTTGTAAATTTTACAACAGTAATATAAGGAAGTTTATCTCCCCTTTTTTAATTTCCAGTGTATACTGGATTGATGTGTTTCATCAGAGCTGCAAAGATATAGTCAAGGTCTCATTTACGTAAGCAGTGCATCCAGGTAAGCCTTACCCCATGCCACAGACTGTGGAACATCTTTTTCTGAGTTTGGAGTGAGGAAGGACTTTTCTTCCAGGTAAGACTGGCTGAGGCACTGGGCTTTTTTTTCCTCTGCTGTATTGAGCAGCTGTTGTTGCCTAAGATGAGCATCTAGGCCTGTGTTTCTCTAAATGCTTTCTGCTGGAACATCAAACAAGACTGTCTTCTTGCTTTCCCTCCTGACATAACCTCTGGAAACCTCTTTGGTTTATGACATGGTTGTTTGTACTGTTTAGTCCACGAAAAGAACTGGGATTTCTTCATATTTTTGAAAAATGTTTAGCTTAAAGGAGCCTGAAGAGCCAGAGGATATGGGGCAGAAAGTTGCCAGGACCCTGGGATCTGAAAGTTTGGCCTATAGTTCAGAGAAAGCCTAGTAATCCCTCAGTATGCTTATTTGCTTATCCAACTGAAATGAGTTAATTGGAAATAAAAATGGCTTTTTACAGAGATGACAACTCCTCCGATGCTAAAATATGGCAAATAACCCTGCTAAAATCAATATGGCCAAGCTATTAAACCCAAAACTATACTTCTTATTTAAAATTTTTTTATTATTGAACCTTCTCCCTTGACTATACTGTCACTTAAAATATCACTGTAATACAGGAAAAATATGGTTTTTCTATACTATTGATTGTGCACTGCATAAGTATAAATAGTGTCACCAGATGGAAGGCAAATCAATAGGTCAGAACTTACTGATGATATAAAAATTCCTCCAGGTTTCAAGATAAATACATCAAGTCTTTCAACTATGGTTATAAAAAACTGCCCATTTTCTTTTTACAAGTTGTCTTAAAGAACTAGAAAACAGTTACTTACCTTGCAGTCTATTCTGCTATGGCAGTTTTATTGTCTTCTTTCTGGCATGCAGTGGAAAGGGTATATATTTTCAGCATGGAATGGTTTAAGATATGAAAACACTAAGCTCTGAATAGCCCTTCATCAAAAAGAAAATCTCACCTCCAAGGTCTTTCAAGAGAAACAAAACACTAAGATGCCATTGGAACAAACGGATCATACAAGCAAGAGATGAAATATATGTATAAAAAAAGACAGAAAACTTCCCACCTGCCCCAGCCCTGTCATGAAAAATGGCTCTACTTCAAGTTTGTCATCTTGTCTCTTATTTGCATTTAGAAGCAAACTCATTCAAAAACTGTAGCTGAACTGAGTTAGATGCAGGAATACATGTCATGCCTGTAATCAGGAAAGCCAATGTAATGATGAATATTAAGAACTAACTTCAGACATAAGGTCAGCTGAGCTATATTGCATCATTTTTCCATTTTGTCCAGAAAGGATCATTATAGTACAATATGACTTCTCTGGTGATATAAAAAAACCATGTCCACCTTGGCAGAATATTTGAATCCTATGTTATTCTATTCCTCATCAGCAGAGAGAGAATTTCCTTTTGAACTAATGGATGTGAACCAGGAATAAAGAGATGGAAAAGAAAAATCACAAAGAGAATCATTAAGTAAGAATCGCCAATATTATTTTAAATAAATGGAAACACTGATTAACTAGAATATTCATTTCTCCCCCCCCCATTCCCCCATTCCCCCATTACTGTCCTCACAGCGCAGATATTCTGTTCTTGACAATTGCAAGACAAAATGTAAAACTCAGGGATGTATGACTTCTATCAATGAAAACAGAAGTCTTTCCATAAGCATAAAGAAAAACAAGATCGGATCATTTTTTAGCTTATGGACATACGCCTTAAAAATAAGAGATTGAAAACTCCAATACTGTTACTTGGCATTTAATCAAAAACATGTAGTTCAGGGTTAAGCTGTGGTGATGCTGGCCCACGTTGTATCCATATTGTAATGTTAATGCCAGCAATGGAGTCTGTGTCACCTCAGCTGAGATTCAAACTTCCAGCAGGGGCTTCTTTTCCCAGACAAAAGCCAACAATATGCAAATCTATATTTGAGTGGCTTGTCACAGGCCTTTCTTTTCACATAGCAAATAATGTAATTGCACCAAATATTTGGATATTTCCAGAAAGACAACTTGCTTTTGTTGAATGGTGCATACATTATAACCTTGATAATTCCATTGGAATGGGTTATTTTTACAGGCAAATGCTCTTCTGCCTCTAGATAAGTGCCAGTCTGTTTACTGAAAATAACAACTGGAATGCAACAAAGACAAGTTTAAAATTTGAAGTTGTTGAAATAAGCCACTTCAAAATATGAATAAATATTCATGTGAGGAGCATAGTTTATTTTAATGGCTTTTTGTATTCTATTAAATGACCAAAAAGTCATCAGCTTTTCCTGGTGTACTTCAGAATCAAGTATTTACTTGATTCTCAAAAGACCGCATCATAAAATAATTGCAAGTGACATATATTTGAAGAGCAATGAAGCTGGTGAAGAGTCTAGAGAATAAATCCTATGAGGAGTGGCTGAGGGAACTGGGGTTGTTCAGCCTGCAGAAAAGGAGACTGAGGGGAGACCTTATCGCTCTCTACAACTACCTGAAAAGATGTTGTAGAGAGGTGGCGGTCAGTCTCTTTTCCCAGGTAACAAGCAGCAGGACGAGAAGAAACAGCCTCAAGTTGTGCCAGGGGAGATTTAGGATCGATATTAGGAAAAAATTCTTCCCTGAAAGGCTTTTCAAGTGTTGGATCAGACTGCCCAGGGAAGTGGTTGTATTACTGTCGTGGTTTCAGCCAAATCCACCAAAACCCGAGTGACAGATGTCCCCTCCTCCCCCCTTTTTGGTCAGAGAGGAGAGGAAGGAGTTAAAGAGATTCGAGAGTTTAGAACAAACTAAACTACTTTAATGAAAATATAAGTAATATAATAAAAAGGAAAATTAGGAAAAAGGGAGTATACAGTATATACAAAACCGTATCAAGCTCCCAGGATGACGACCACGTCACCAGCAGGCTTCAGGAAAAGTCCCAAACTGGACCCGGTGATCGACAGGAGCCAGATCTGGAGTCAGGAACGCTCGGATCAGGATCAAAGGCAGACGAACAGGCAGAGTCCTCCTTGGATGTCAGCCATCGAAGAAAGGGCGAAAAAAGGGCGAAAAGGGGCAAAAAGGGAGTTGACCTGTTGATCCTTCAGCTTTTATACGGGGCATGATGCGGATGGGATGGAATACCCCTGTTGGTTCGTTCTGGGTCACCTGTCCTGTCCACTCCTCCTTGAAGGTGGGACCCTCCAACGGGCAAATGCTGAAAATTATCTGACCTTGGTTCTTCCAGCAATAAGTCTAAACAAGGGCCTCTCTGCATACCATCCCTTGGTATAATCAGGTCTTATCACTGTGAGACGGAACAGCTCTGAACAATGTGCTGTTAATTTCAGAGTTTAGCTAGTTAGAGGAGGCCTAGCAAAGAAAGTAAAACTGTAAAACAGAAAATTGGTTCGTTTTACCTCAAACCAGGACAATCACCATCCCTGGAGGTTTTTAAAAGATGTATTAGATGTGACACCTAGAGCCATGGTTAAGGGGTGGAATTGGCAGTGTTAGTTTGATGGTTGGACTCAATGGTCTTAAAGGTCTTTTCCAAATGAAATGATTCTATGATTCTATGATTGTCCTATGCGACTTTTCCTGTAAGAGTTCATTGCACTTTATCTATACACCTTATAAGGGCTCACTGTGTTCCCATCTGAGTTAGTAGATGTTGTTTACAGACCTTGATGAAGATGATCCTAAATTAATACTGAGATTTTTGTTTTTTTCTTGCCTTTTGTTTTTTTTTCCAGCTACAGTCAGTTGCTAGCATATATTCAGCAATAATAATTGTTAAACAGTAATTAGGAATGAGTGACATGCAGCAATTTTACAGACAGTCAGACAAGAATAAGTTATAACCATTATATACCTTCAAACAGCCTTCAGAGTGTAGTACTGTAATTACAGAAGCTTTCTTAGCAACTCTGAAAGTCTACTGGGTGTTATATTAATGTGAGTTTATTTTTATCGTGGTTTCCTAAGAAGAAAAGTTTTATGCAATCATGTTGTCCATGTTCATTTATCTGTCTGTCTGTCAGTCAGTTTTCCCAACATTCGAACTCAGTATCTAATTTCAGCCAAATTTTAAAGTGCAGCTGAGGACTCAAAGCTATTAAGTTCCTACAGGCTTCATGAAAATAAACTATTGCATACAAGTAGAATGTTCAAATTAGAATTCCCTTGAGTGAAAGATCACATTCGGAGTACAAGAGGTTTGTCTGACAACTGGACAGTTAGCATGTTCATACAAATCAGGTGTAAAGCCAGACCAAATTATTTCTGTCAGGGAAAGAGAATACAGAGCCATCTGAGACCAGTCCACAAAAACTGCCCCCACCCCAAAATAAAGAATCTGCTTAATTTCGTTTGTCCTTGTTCTAACACAGAATTCCTATTGCTTTCCTTGGAAATTTGTTTTATGGATTGATATTGTGCTGTTGATGAGTTTGCCACAGTATTTTGTCTCATTTAAAACTCCTTTGAAAAAAATATTGCTTTTTACAGTGAGTTTTTTATGCATTAATTAATTCTCACAACGTCCTTATGAGACAGCTACATGTCTGATGCATCTGTATCTCACAGAAATTGAATTCTAGTAAAACATCAGTTTGAATCGATGTTGAGGAGTGTTGTTCTGATTTTTACCAGAGGAAAAAAAAATAAAGCATCACTTCACAAACTTACTGTCCCCCCCCAGCTGTGGTTGATGTCATCTAGTATGTAATTTACATCGACCTTTTTTTTATCTTTTAAGATAAATTAGCAATTATTTTTTTCCCATGGTAAAACTTGGCCAACAATTACACCTCATGGAACTTTCTTCATTGCTCATTGTTGCAGATGAATACATAATTACAATATCATAGGGATTGTTGTGATTTGAGATTGTTATAGAAATAAAGGAGTTAACAGATCAGTTAAAATGATCAAATGGTTGGAGACTATTGCTAATTAACTATACTGCTAATCATAATCTGATAATGTTGTCTTTGATATTTGCCAGTGTGAAATAATCCAGAAGGAGTCTGGAAAAACTGGCACATGATAGAAGCACCTTTGCTCATTTGGTCCTGAAGAATCAGTTTACTAACTTTTCTGCTTTAAAATTCTGCCTACAATTTAAATACAGCACTATTCCCCAAGCATGTAAACATCAAATTCCCTTCCATTTTCAATTAAAATTTTGTCCTAGTGATATTCTGTGTAAGGAGTTCTTTCAGTGAATGATACATTGTAGCACCAGATTAACTGCCTTTTTTTGTCTCCCAAAAGAAATGGCAAAGGGATTTATAATTTTTTGCCTTTTATTCTCTCTGGTATTCTTTGTTTCATTTGATACTATAATGCATTTTTATTCTTGGCTAAAATAAACAGACATATTTCAGAAAAGCTTCTTCAGTGCTTTCTTACTGCTTCTACTGATTCACATTGACTCTTACTGAGCGTAATACTTGTGTGCTTTTTCCCTTTTTAGTCAAGATGACCATAACCAAATACCGTACTGGAAGTGAGCTGTGTAATGGTACCCAGTTCTTTTTCCTGAATAGATGAGCTTGAGAAATGGCACAAACCCCACAGTATGCACAAGCAGTTCCTTTTAACCCTTGCAGTATGCATTGCTTTGTACTTTTTAACATTATCTTGCCATGACAAATACTTCATGATCTCTTGCCTTTGCTGACCTGCCCTGAAAACCTTTATAATGTATTCTACTGCTGCAGGCTCAAAACCTTTTTAAAAATTTGAGATCTGACTCTTTTCTACTTATATTCTGTTCTATGTCATCAATTACTGCTCTGAATTCTTCTAGTGCTGGCTTGAAAACCTGTGCATTTCCACAGATAGAAAATATTACACGTGTTTAACATTTCTTTTGTTGGTTTTGTTTGTTTTTTTTCCCCACTGAAGTCATGCATCTAGTTATTTGATAATTAGAGCTAATTATGCAAATAGATCTCACAAAATTACATTAAATCAACCTTATGTTTAGGGGCAAGGCTATAGCTTGTGATATAGAACAATGGATAACTCTGCAGCTGTATCCAGGCCCTCACTGCTGTTGCAAGGCTCCAGAAGTTCCATTTCCATCCTGCAGTGAAGCGCAGTACGTGAAAGAAGTTATTGCAATACTTTCTGGACAGCATGTACCAACTGACACTCACAGCCATTGCTTCTGTAGCCTTTACTCCTGCTCAGCTGCACTTTGATGAGAGAAGAGGGAGTACTCTGAAGGGAGTACCCGTTTCTGCATGCCTAGACTCATGACCTTGCCATTTGCTTTGAAGTATGAGGATGTGGTGTGAGCTCTTCTTTCTCCTACTGTGCTTAATCTAAATTCAATTATTTTGAGTTTATATTGATAAAACTTGAGCTAAGTTTCCATAGCAGCCATAATGATCAGAACATTGTAATGTGGTATACAAACAAAGTGTGGTTTGATAGCTTAAAATGTGATGAAGCCAAGTAAAGAGTCCTCTATGGAATAGAGGCTTACATTCACTAATTTAGAATTGAAAACATCTCCCTGACCTTTACTTAAGGAGCAAGTCTTTCCTGGTGCTTAAGACTACATCTCACAGGGAGAGGCAATCCTTCAAAGAATGACTAATTTCTCTCTAAAATAGTTTAGATCTGATACATGAAGTTAAGCAAGATCCATCCTCAAAAATCGTCATCCCATTGGTAAGTATCCTTGGATTTTATGTTGTCACACCTTTTGGCTTCTAAATGGTAATGCTACCTTGTATCTGTCTCCCTGCATTTGGACTTCTGTTCCAAGATGCATAGCTAATAACATGAAAAGAAATACCACTTTTCCTTTCTATTCGTTTACTACAAAGGAAAGAGCAGGAGCATTATGAAAGAAAGGGATTAATTGCTGTATTTGATGGCAGACCAACACAGGATCCTGGTGGGATCCTATATGAGAATAATAATCCCAAATATTATGTGATTATATTAATACAGTTTATATAAATATGAAAATTTACATTTTTAAGATGTGATCTTCATTAGCTCTTGACATCTCAGTTTTCCATGCAAGTGACTTAGACTGGAGGAACTTCCCAAAGCCATGGTGAGTTTATCTAATTTTAGGGTGCAAGCCCTTCTATTAATTGTCCTTTTCAACTCGCATTGGTTAAAACAGTTAGAAAACTAAATTTTTGGTTTCTTTAATAATAAATACAGGAAAGAGAAATGGCATTCACAATTTTTGTATACAATTACCCATCTTTTTGTATCAATTAAAATTCCTCTCATGCTCTTCTGTCTCCATGCGCCTTGTATTCATATTTCTGAATGTATGCACATTTATCAACAAAAAATCCTATATTTGCACATAGATTTTTAATTACCAATGTTGTACTCAGCTCCTTAGCACCTTTTATCTCCTCTCAAACAAAACATCTATAAAAAGCAAGTGGAAAGATGGTCAAGTTGAAAATATGTGAATTAAGATGCAATTAATAATAAACCTACACCTTTCTGTATATTTCCTGCATTGGTTATATTTATAACCAGTAAAAAGTCTGAACTTTCTTGACTTCATTTGAAAAATGGAAAGTTTCATTAAAAGTAATTAGCATTTGATTTTTTAAATAATTATTGTTTTCTTGGCTGTCCTTCCCTTTCTTAGTTTTTTCAGGAATGCTTCATGCAAGCATTGTTTCTGATGGCAAAACAAGGGATGTTTCAGGGTTCTTAGTACAGAACTTTTGAGTTCTGAGATGTTAGCTAGTGTCACCATTCTGAAGGGTAGGCTTCATAGACATATTTGCTCAGAACTACCTTGATTTATCAAAGAGAAGAAAGGAAAATGTAGAGACTTACAGATTGACATAGTTCATCATAAAACTTTAAATCAATAAATTGAGAATTCAAAGGAGATGACAAAATAATTAAAGGGATTAGAACAGATGAATTATGAAAATTTTGAAGAAATTAATTCAGTATATACATGATAGAAAAAGGTCCTATTCTAGTTATCTAATACATTTGAAACCCTTCTGACAATAACTTTGAAAAATCTATTGACAATAGTGGAAAATGATGGGAATACTAATTGGCAACAGCATGCTGTGTGAAAAAGTTGAGGCATCAAGCTTTTTTTTTCTTTTTTCTGAAGCAACCTTTTTTTCTGACTCATTGTTCTATCTGATACAGAGAAAATACTCTTTAGAACTTCTAATATTCCCTTGTTGAAGTTCTCCCAGAAAATCTTAAGGAGCAGTTCAGCTGGCATAATTTCTTGACTCCAACAGGGCACATAGTTGCTTCAGATAATTCTAAATCATTCTAATTAGGAAAGATTAACTCGTGGAGACTATATACTTGGAGGAAAGTACCAAACAATATAAACAATCAGCAACAAAAGAAAATGTCTTGAAATCCTACACCTCTACTCACAAACAGTTCCAAGGGAAGAGTTACACCAGCTGAATGCTGTGTTACACTCACTTTAGTGAAGGGTAAATTAATAGGGTCCTTAGACTTTTACCATGTCTCTTTATGTCATACATTGCCATGTAGGAGAACATTTTTGTTGTAAGCCTAGTTAATTCTGCTGATGGCACATCTTTGCCTTGCAAAATTTTTTTTCTTTAGAAAGACTGGGAAATGAGATAACATCTATAGGAATGGACACGGAAGAGGAAGCTAAAACTGTATTTTGTAGTTTGTTCACTGAGACTGATGAAGAAGACTTGAAATAAAAAACAGATTTAGACATATATGTATTTAGTTTTCCAGCAGCAAAAGAAGAGTTGGCACATCAGTCCTGGAAGAGTGTCTCACATAGGCTTTTCCTTTGAAAAGATGATATAAATATGTTTCTTAAAAATAAGCTGAAGAAAAAAAGAAAAAAGGCAATCCATTCCTCAGCAAGCAGCCAAACAAATCCAATCAAAAATGATAAGCATAATTGAAGCTTTTATCTAGCTCTAAGGACTGATTTGTGGGTGTTTTGCACCTGTGTTCCTAGTAAAGAAAGTCTTTACAAATAAAAGATATGGAATTTGCATTTTACTTTCCTATAAGGCTTAAATTTTGTTGCATCATAAAAAAGGTTCTTGGTACGAGAGCCTAGAAACATGAGGAAGTGTTGAATCAGATTGATTACTTGTGTGAATGATTGCATTCTGATTCAGGCAGCAATACTGAAAATATGTGTGTGTCCCTTGGCTCTGTAGCTACAAAAGCATTTGTAAATGTTTCAGATTTTGCATATGGTGCAGGTAGCACAATTGGTTTCATTGTGTGCTTCTTTATTATTTCATACTGTTGCAAAGAAACCCTGTTAAAATATACCAGATGCATAGGAACTTGAACTATTTTCTAAGCTTTTAATGATAAAACTTAAGTAAATATGTAGGAGTAAAAAAGTAAATGTAAAAGAATAGATGCAAATAAATGTTTTCATGCGTTATGTGAATCTCTGTAATAGGCTCCAGTATATACTGCAAAGGCATCAAACAATATTTGGCATAATTGTCTGTAAATTACATGCACTGTATATACTGTGGACTTGTGCACATTTTACCGGATGTATTATGTGAAGATAAATCCAGTATTATTTAAACTCTGTTTTCATACACATGGGATTGGAGAGGAAAAAGCCATACAAGGTCTGTGTGAACAGCCCTTGTTTGAAGCACATCTAACTATAGGAAAACAGGCACAATGTTAGCTTAAGTCAGTTTGTTTGGGCAGAAATGAAAAAATTGCTCAGAGAATCCTACCTTATTTCTGAACTTAATTAATTAACAGTATGATATCCAGATCACCATGAGACTGAAAGACACCGCTGAAACCTGAATGCATTCGTTTCACATGCAGACAACCATAAAGGACTCTGTGGAAAAGGTACTTAGTGTCAGCATTGAAAGGCAGGGAATTATGTTTAAGCAAAAATATTCCTCACTTCAGAAAGCATGTCATGTCCCTGTCCCTGATGTTGCCACCCTTAGAACAGATTATTGCATTTTACCTTCAACCATTAACAAAATGCTTTGCCATTTTGACATCGGGCCCGGGAGAAGGACAGCAGAACTCTGCTGACCTCAGGCTAGACTCCAGCTACATTATTCCTACTTACATCTATGATATTTAGAATGGTTACAGAGTAGTCGGATTAAGAGCAGCCAAGCTGCATTTGGCCATTACACTGGAAAAACACACACAAAAATCTGATTTACCTCAATGTTTGCTTTCATTAGTGGACAGCTGAGACAAGTGGATGGCTGAGTGTTTGACTAGATTGTAGTTCAGTGGACAAAACTTTTGTAAATTTTAGAGTTTGTAAGCTTGTATTTTCAAAACACTTCCATAAGACTAGTTCTTACTTGTTTTTAATTAATCTTCCAATTCCTGGTTAAGGCATTTTAATGCATTTTTCCCCTCTAAAATGCCTTTTTTTGGTGTGCTATCGTAGATCTTCTCTAGTCACCCAGATCAGCTTGACATTTGGAAAAACCTTTAGCAGGCTCTCAAGGGAGAAATGCCTCATGACGTTTCTTCTTAATATTTCCGTTAGGCAGAAGAGGAGGAGACTGCATGGAATACAAAATATTAGAGTTCATCTTCAGATCCATGGATCTGCTCTATGTGTAAACTGTTGTACAATCAGCCAATGCTTCCAAGGATCCTTTATGAAAGTACTGCATCAATGCAAATGTGCAGACAGGGCTTTCCCTGTACAGAAACAGGGCTGCTTGTAAAGAACCAGACCAAAAGGCAAACTGACTCAGTAGCCTTTTTTGGGCAGCGATCAGCAGGGGAGACCTGGGAAAGAGTGTAAAAGCAGAGCTATTTGTCCTGGTTTGAGGTAAAATGAACCAATTTTCTGTTTTACAGTTTTACTTTCTTTGCTAGGCCTCCTCTAACTAGCTAAACTCTGAAATTAACAGCACATTGTTCAAAGCTGTTCCGTCTCACAGTGATAAGACCTGATTATACCAAGGGATGGTATGCAGAGAGGCCCTTGTTTAGACTTATTGCTGGAAGAACCAAGGTCAGATAATTTTCGTCGTTTGCCCGTTAGAGGGTCCCACCTTCAAGGAGGAGCGGACAGGACAGGTGACCCAGAACNGTTCTGGACCAAACAATCTGAAACTCAGCAAATCGGCTGAAGGCTTTAAAAACTTCTTTATAAAGCTTGAAAACTTTTCATTTGGCATGGACTGCAAAGTACCAGAACAGAAATAGAGACTGGATTTCATTTATAATTTCATGTATTTTTCTTGTATTCCTATTCTGGGCTCTGTAGGGGTTGATTCAGCATTAATATAATTTTATCCACAACAGTGGAAAGTGCCTCAAGGCCATAAGATAGCACCTCTTGCTTGTATCTTGTTCCAGGCTTTTAATCACATATTTCCTATAGTCGGACTCAAAGTGTGCTACCCAGAAGTGGTGACACTAGGAGGCTCTCCTGGGTGTTACCCTGCTAGTAAGTGAAGGTGTCTGGATCCCTTTGGCCCACCTAAGGGTAGAGGCAGGTTCACCACAATTTTTATGAACAGAACAACAATTCTGTTTTGCTGTCCTGCCACAGGTGTGGCAGTCAAGCACCAAGACTCTGTGACTCATCCACCTAGATAACCTCAACCACATTCTAGGCTGCTGTTTTCTATTCCAATTTTCCTCTGCTAGGTTCCTCCTTTTTACCACTGTCTCCTACCACACAAAAAAACTTGTCTCTAATTACTTTTCACCCCATTAGTCCCCTTTCTGGTACATCCATACCCTAAGTTGCCATTTCTGATATTGTTAACGTGATCATGTGGTACCTCTGACATGATTTCCTAGGTTTCCTAGGCCTTGCAAGATTCCCCTCCTCGGAGATCTTCTATACTCATCTCCTGTGAAGCCCGGCTGTTTCTTATGTATCTACTGCTGAACCACAAGTGATACCCATACATCCATCCTTTCATGGTACTTCCATAACTTCTGTTGCATGCCTATAAATCCATCTTATTATGTCCAGGAATTCCTCTTTAAGAGTAGTTTTCTGTGCTCAACCAGCTAGCTCAACCCCAGGCCAACATGAGGCAATCATCAGCCTTTAGGCCCAGAAAAGTGGGGATAGCCTGAATGACAAAAATAATCAGCAGAAGAGGATGAGGATAGCTTTTGATACACATGGATGAGTTTCAGAAAAAATTGCTTAAGAGAGATGAAAATACCTGCTTTAACAAGTGTGGCAATACATTTTAGACCCTAGTCTTGTTTAAGAGAGTAAGTAAGAATCTCCTTATGATCACAAGAACAATCCCCACTGATGGGATAAACAGCCAACAGAGGAATGATGCAAATGTCCTTGCTTACTGAAAGGAGAGGATAAAAGCAGTGAGCTCCACTGCCTTATTCATGATGCATCACTGCCTTCATGAATGATAGTCTATGTGATGTAGTAATTAAATATCCTTTACTACTTCCCACCTTGTGTAATCACATCGAGTTATAGGCCTGCAGTTATAGGAAGACCTCCTGACCCATCTAATCCACCCAGCTGCGATTACAGACAGCCATTTAATAAAAATCTCATCTAGAAGGAGCCATACTAATATATCCTACATCACAAAGCAGTTCAGTGCCTCAGAAATTAAGATCTTTAGTGTAAAAATATCACAAAAAGAGGAGGAGGGCAGGATAATCAAATGTATAAGCAATCCCCATGTCAGTAGAATAGGAGATAACTTCTTTTAGGTGAATATTCTCTGATGAACCTGGGAGACAGATGACACATGATGATACAGAGGAAGATAAAAATAACTTGGTAAACACAGCAGCAAAATATACAACCTCATCAGAATGATGAGCTTTTCCATCATTTTTGTATCCATGTAGGTGACTACACAGAGCTATAATAATACTATGGAAAATTATAGTATGTGTCCTAAAGTGCAGAAATAAAATTGTGTAAGAATTTTTAACTTACAATTTCTTTTCTACATAATCTTTTTACTGTTTATTTTAGGTTTTACTTTTTCTTTAAAATTATGATGTTCATCTTTGTGTTGAAAGGCACTAAACTACTTAGTCCTTGGTAATGATATATTTATAAAGGCAAGCATCATTTTAGGAATTCTAATTTTTATAGGGAAATTTTAAATATTGAAAATATTATTTGACAATATGTTTGTGTTTTCAAAAGAAATTCAGCAGTTAGTTACTTGCAGTGTGTTGGAAGTGCAGAAACAGCACAAACACCAGATAAACAAAATAACATAATAATTTTTTCTAAATTTCTCTGAGCTCTTCCTAAAGACTATTTTTATTGGAGGTAATAATTATGTTGTAATTATGCTAATAGAACAATTAGATTTGTACTAGTATGTCAACATGTAGCAAACAACAGTAAATGGTAACATAACGAAAAGCACAAGATAGGGATACAGCTTTCTAAGAAAGATGTTATTTATGCATATATGGAATAATTACTGAAATTAAATTATATTGAAAATACAGCATTGTTCACACATTAAGGAAAGGTATACAATCAAACAGTTTCTAGGGTAGAATATAGCCACAGCTGGTATGTGAGGAATCCACTACATCTGTGATTCCCTGTACAAAATTGCTTGCAAAGCAACATGGAGGATGGAGTAGTGTGGAGATTCTACAGCCAAACTCTGTGATAACACAGCAGATATGGGAATGAGATAGTCCTATGAAACTGATAAGCTGCCTACTTGCTACCTTGACGCAACAGTCTGTCAGATTTTGGTGAAATGCTGTCCTTTGTGCGAACTTTGCTCATTATAATATCATTATAATAAGAAAATACACCTCCATCCCTAAGGCTACCCGATTCCAAGGTGCGACCACTCTTCCTTGGTTCTGCACTCTGAATTTTTCATAAACTGTACCTTGAAATATGAGGTGAGAGGTTTTTACACTGATCATAATAGAAGTATTTATGACTGAAGTCACTCAAACTCCATCTTGAAGACACAAAAATAGTATAAAAATAGTCCAAGAAAGGGGGGATGTGAGGGAAGACACCATCATGAACAAGTCAAGGAGGACTTCATCACAGACTGCTTCTGACTTCTGGGACTAGTTAAAGGCTGAGCCTATCTTCCCCCTCCAGAGGGATGTGTTTGAATAAAACGTAGACTGCTCCAAGTGCTCCCTCAGGAAACTTAGAAATCTCTCTAGAGAACCACTTTTCTACATTTATAGCCAGGCTGTATTATTTGTAACTCTGTCCTGCTTTTTGTATAATTAGCAATACTACTATGTGTACGTGCTTTGCAGACAGTATATTTATCACCAGCAACCCATACAAACCTTTCTATCTGTTGCTTAAATAAACTGCACTGATTAAGTGGCTAGTCATTTCAGTTTCTCATTGAACACAGCCAAAGACTTGAGAGTGGCCATGCTAGTTTATGAGTACGACTAGACTGAAGGTACAGTCCACTATTAATGTAACTGGAATTGTGATAGTTTAACGTATTAAATGCAACTGGACTGATAGTGGTGAATTGGGCATCACTCAGAATTTAAACCTAGCCACACCTAGCTTCCCACCTTGGTGAGGAGTGTTAGAAGACAAAGGCATTTATTTCCTGCCAAAACCACTTTTGCCTCTTAATGCAACATGAGTTCAATTTTTGGTTTGTTGCATGCATATATCAGTTCAGTTTTATAAGCAGTTCCTTTGCTGTAGATGGTATAGTTTAAATGAAAAAGCAACAATTCATTACTACTAAATTAATACAGTATAAACTAATTAAATGTAACTTGTTGGCTTTGGTAATGTTTGTCAAAGTAATGAAAAAACTTTTCCAATATTTGTACATATCATAACTGTCCTTCATCTAGTGTTAGAAAAAACTCACTACAGTCGCTGTATATAGTCTGCGTTATTGTATGTTCTTGATTCTTGATGCCCTGAGGGTGCCTCTACAGGCCTCTGCAAATGTGGAATCCCAGAGTCATTACAGTCATCAACTAATTTTTTAAGTATTATTTAAAAAGCAGCTCTGCTATCTCTGTGACATCATATTGACAATGTTTTTCTTAGTATGAAGAAAACAATGTGTATTATTTCCCTTTCCCAGCAAACTGATTTCTCTGTCTGCCCAGATATAAAACATTTCCAACATATCTCTTTTTTTGAGCAAATTTCCATTTAGGTCAAAAGAAACTTTGGGAAAGTAAGAAGCCATATAAAGAGATGGTCTGTTTTCTCTTTTGATATAAAAAATTGGTTTTTAGCATCAGTGAGCAAAAAGAAAGGATAAGAGGGTAGTAAAGTAGACATAAGTACAAATGAGAGCCCAAATGGAAAAGACTATCTTGACTTCACTTTTTTTTACACAAGGAATAATCACACAGGTGTACTGCAGGTCAGCTACACAATGTCTTAAGAGCCAGACCAACACAATTCAGGAATCAACAAACACTAAATTGGCCACAGAAAGGTGTCATCAATGGGAGTGCTGTCTCACTTACTGAGCCTGGTCTGAAATAGTGTCTGTGTGTATAACATTTTTACTCACCATCTGTAAAAATTTGGAAGTTTTAACTTCACTAAAAATGTCAGGCTATAATCCATAATTAATTATATTATCAAGTACATTAAAAGCAGACCAGAGAGAGGCATGAGGAAAACCCAAATAGCTAATCATCTATAGATGCTAATGTATCTACAGTCCTGCATTCTTCCACCGTGCACCACTGTAATGTACCTGACTCTAGATGTGTCTAAGAGAATGATCAGAAAATGGTACATTGCTAAAAAAAACCCCAACCTGTGAAACTTTCATGCTACATCCTAGCTAAAAAAAAGAGACATTTTCTGTTTCTTCATAGTCTACACTTTGAAACTGTCTTCAGGGTTGAGCAGAGAAGCTATTATTCATACATACACTCTAAGGAAAAATTCTGCACAGAAGCAGTTATTTTAAGAGGTCTTTATATGCTCTTTCTGCTCATCTCAAAAGAGAAGTTATAGGTTGTCCAGGTCCATCAAAGTAAAAAGCTAAGTTATTTTCATTCATAAAATACACTTTCATTAAACAGTACATGAAAGCTATATTAATTTTAACTTTTAGTTAGAAAGGACTCAATTAATGCATTCTAAAACTCTTCAAGCTGATGCTATGCAGTGGGTTCAGCTTTTTCCCATTATTCCTCTGAGGTTTATAAGTTTGCTAGTTCTTTTATTTGGAAGGGGAGGAGCACCACTTATTTGATCTAGCAATGCACTTCTCTTTCTAGACCCTACCTAATAGATAGAACCTGTACCAAATTATTCTTTTTGCATTCTTTATTATTCTGTCTAATATGGATCTCCCAAATATTCATAACTTCTACTGCATCTAACTTTGACATGTTTTCAGTGCTGCAGTGAATGGAAATGGATGGAGGACAGATTCCACTTGAGATGATCCCCACACAGACCATCAGGGAGCAGGCTGTGTGAATATTGCTGTGCAAGGAAAGATGACAGCGGGGTAGGCAAAAGCAGATACTTCATGAATAAGGTGTACAGTCCCACAGTACCTGAGCATGGTGAGCAGAGCAGGTCTGGTGATAGTAACTGATTTCAGCCACAGTCCAGCAATCAGTGTCTAAAGTCAAGCCACAACATTAATATGGCAGGTGGCACAGCAGCAGATCAGGCAGGGACCAAGGCACAGGGTCAGACATGGGAGGGGGCCTGGATGGAGTCCCCAGATATGGCTTGTGTGGGTACTTGGAGCCTGTAGGTATACTTATGGCTCAGCCACTGACAATGAATGTTTTATAATTACCTTGCAATTTTTGTAACTAGTAGTTCGTATACTTCATAAGAGGATCTTCTAAACTGTATTTTCCTAGTTTGCTTAGGAATCTCATATAATATGTGGGGATTGGTCTCTTCACCCAAGTAACAAGGGATAGGACAAGCAGAGGTGGCCTCAAGCTGTGCCAGGGGAGGTGTAGTTTGGATAACAGGAAAAATTTCTTCATTGAGAGAGTATTCAACCATTGGAACAGGCTGCCCTGGAGGTATTTAAAGGACAGGTTTTTTAACCTGTGGTGCTGAGGGACATGGTTTATTAGTGGTTTTGGCAGTGTTAGGTTGATGGTTGGAATTTCTTCCATTCAGTAAAGTCATTATTCTGGCAAAGAAGGACACTGAATTCCAGCAAATTTGTGCCTGGCATTTTTAAACTCTCATCTTTTACATAGACAAACAGCAATAGTTTTATTAGTGCTAATATATTTTGAAGTGTGAAACTAAGTAGTCTAAGATTTCCATTTCCCCTGATTGAAACATAGGTGCTGTGTGGCAGCCCTCCTGCCTCTTAGATCAGTCCTATCTGCCTGTAACTCCTAAAGTTAATCAGCAAAAACATTTATGTGACTAAATTTTAGACACCTTACAGTAAACCCTGAAATCTGACCTGTGATCAGCTAATTTATTCAAATGTTTATTAATAAATTCTTTCCTTGTTCTGTCATTGTTTCTATTTGCTTGTCACCCCTTTTTATTTGAAGACTGAAGCAGAAAAGAGGCATTAAACTTTTTAAGAAAAAAAGCATTGCCCCATATCATTGTGGAAAAAACCCAATACCTCATTGGTCTACTAAAATGCAATCTATAATTCTGACTGATAGCTTCTGACAAAGGTTCTTAAATTAGAAAGAGCTCCCTCCTGTTCCAAAGTAACACTACATGAAGCATTAAAGAATGAGCTTTTAGCTTACCACATTAATGAATTCAATAGGTATATCAAATTTTAAATAAGTAACTTATACTGGTTTAAAGATGCATGGGTGTAGTACAGATGAATCAAAAATAGCACCTGATATATTTTCAACATACTGGTTTGGTGGGTTTTTTTGACATAATTCCTACTGCTTTTTTTTTTTTTTTTTTTTTTTTCCCCAAAATACATAAAACAGATGCAGGAATCTGGTCTTTTAAAGAAGTCCAAAGTGTTTGAATCAAGAAGTCTCTGCAATGAACTCTGAAACAAAATTGTAAATAGAATATCATCCCTTGGAAGCATGAATAGAAAAAAGTAGAATTTGAAATGGAAGAAAGATAAAGGATAGCATGTATACAGTCTATGTTCAAGTTAAAACTGAACAAATGGAAAATACAACTTAGAACGAGATCTCTCTGAAACAATGTAGTGGAGTTTGCAAATAGCCCCATGTAGACATGACTAAAATGACATCCTATCTCACTATAATATTAAGGGTTAATCAACTTAGTTAACAACAATTCATTGTATACAGCTTGTATTATAACAAAACAGTAATGTTCCATTTAAAATAAACTATCAAAATTGTATATAAAACTAATTGTATTACTTTCCACTTATTTCTGTGCATCAACTAGCTAAACATAAATATTAAGGAAAATGGCATAGCTAATAAGACATTTACAGGAAACAAATGAAATGCATACTATGATGTGAATAATATTTAAAAGAATATTGGTTCCAAGATATTGTCATTAAAAGAATAAGAGTCAAGAAGCAACGTTTTGATACCAGGATTATTGTGGCATAGTTGTAACCTTCCAAGTTATCTTTCAGTGGTGGCTTCAAAAGAAGCATTCACTGCAAATCAATTTCCATCCTTTTGAAGAAGGGCAGAAGCAGAGAAAGAAGGGAAGAAACCCATTCTATTCTGAAACAGCGCCTGCAAATACATCCTGTTTTCTGATGTATTGCTATACAACAATAATGACCTATCAGTGATGCTAAGGACATTGCTTAGATGCTTTAGATGATGTGGAGCCACTTTCTTCCATATCTTTCATGGCCAGTACAAAAATGGATAGTCACCAGGATAATGTATGTTTCATACATATCTCTAGACTGATTTCCTTCTTTTTTTTTTTTTTTGTCATAGTAAAATGTAATCTGAGCCACAGAAAGAACATAAAACAGATCTCTCTTCTGCTGAAGAAGATCCTGTCATCTAAGAATATATGATTTTTTGAAAAAGCTTGTAAAATAAACACACTTTCAATTTATAAAAGAATACTGTTTCCTTGCTCTAATTGGAAGGCAGTGCATCCAATCCACTCTCTTCCATATGATGACTTTTATTCCTTTTATTTTTCTAGTCAAGCCCTAATTCACTGGGCCCTGGAGCTATAAATGCCTCTGAAGCCCTCTCTATTTTGTTGCATAGGCTGTGAATGAAGAATTTTTCGTATGTGGTTCTCTAATATAATTTCAACTAAAATAGCTTCAAGACTCAGCAAGCAAGCAAGCTAACTAAATGTCTGAATAGAAAACCAAGTCCATAATTCTAACATAAACAATTGTAGAGTTGAATAAACAGACGTGTAAGCCGTTATCAGAGCACTCCCAATAATGCATTTTTAATATTCTAAGAAATGAGTGCAGAAAGGAATCAACGTAGTCCCCTCAGGCTATAAAGAGCTTCAAGTGGCTTGTATCTTACATCCTGTTAGGTTATTAAAAGTTTGCAATTATAACTATATTAATATTTCAAGGCTTGTCACCCTACAGAAAGCCTCAAACATGTAGACATATAAAGAAAACGCGTAGTAGTCATAAAGAAGAGTGAAAAGATTACATTCTATTTTGACTTTCTGATCATATACTTTTGTAGTCTGTTTTTAAATGGGGGACTAGTTGTGATTTTATGGTTCTATGTGCAGTGTTTAAATATGGAAGACAAAATGTGAAATCTGTTGCTGTGAATTTAGTGCAGACAGCAAGATAAATTATCAACATTGCTTGGAGGGTTTTATGTTTGTGAAATCATTTTGGAAATATCAATAGAGATAGGAGGTAATATGACAAATACACTCTTCTTAATTCTGTGCAAGGATGTGACAAATTGGGTAACAAGATGAGGAACACTTAAAACCTGGTCTTCTGTGTGTGACATCAATAATTTTGAAGTCTTATGTGTATCAAGCCATCATTGTCACTACTCAAAGTTTCTTGCATGTAGTGAATGCTGCAATACACAACATGCTATGCAGGCAAGTAATTCTTCACTGTCACTAATGTCTTAACTGTCTCCTAGACTGTCAGAAATGAATAGGAATCCAATGTCAGCTAAAATTAGTGTCTCTTGATGGCTCACAGGACAGGAAAACTGGAAAAGATTAGTCCTGTCTCTGTGAGTGGAATGAAAATCTGATGTTAACTCTCAAGTGCTGGAGCTGAATTCCCTTGATTCAGAAAAAACTTAGATTGTTTGACTATAGTAAAATTCAAAGTCAGGCCTGTCTAGTTCTGAACCCCAAAAGGAAGAATTTGAGTATATGAAGGGGCAGAATTTTTAAATCGCTGAGGTCTTATTTATATATCCAACTGAATGGTCAGGTTGCTGAATAGACTTGTACATTGTGTGCTAAGTTATTTTGAAAAATCAAACATGGCAGTCTTAATGGGTGCCGAGTACTAGAAAAAGTTACTGTATTTAATTGCTTGAAAGTGTTGGAGAGCTTTTTGACAATCTGCTTCAGCTGTGAGTCTTCAATGCTCTGGAAACACAATAATGCCTCATCGCACTTTGTTCCAGAATTAAAAATATAACAAATGTGTGCTGTTCATGCCTACTTCTTCCTAAGAAAAAACACTTGTATATGCGAAGAGTTAAGCATTGAAGATTTGAGCTATTCCTTTTGCTGTGCTATACCTCTTTTACCCCAAGAGTCAGCTGAGTACACTGACTAGATGCTGGCATAGAGTGTGCTATATGTAGCAGTTAGATTCAATGCTTTCACTGCAGATTCCAGAGATGGATTCCTCCTGCTGATTTCTGATGACCACATTAATGAGAAACTAGATAAAGTATTGAATTGTATGCAGCTGTTTTTGGGGTTGCTTTTTGGCAAAAAATATGTTAATTATCCATCTTTTAAGAATATTTTAAAATACATATGTGGTTCTAAGTCCTGTTTAGTACTTGTGTAGAACAAAGAGGTAATATCTGAAGAAAATATCTTACTGAAACAAATAAACAAACAAGCAAAAAAACAAAATTAAAAAACCCCAACAACAACAACAAAAAGGTGAAACCCAAATAAATGTAAGATAAATTTTAAAATCTCTTAAAATCACTTATGACATTGAATTCAGAATCCACCTCATATCTTACAGTTCTGTACAGGAATAAATGAGAATTCCATTCACTTTTAATCATGTGGAAGACATGAAAAATACAGTGTAAGGTATGGCTAGAAAGCCAAGCCACTTGCATCTGGAGTACTGTGTCCAGTTCTGGACTCCCTAATTCAAGAAGGACAGGGAACTGCTGGAGAGGGTACAGCAGAGTACTACAAAGATGATTAGGGGCCTGGAGCATCTCTTTTATGAGGAAAGGCTGAGGGACTTGGGTCAGTGTGAAAGGAAGACGGAGAGGGGATCTGATCAACACCTATAAATACTTAAAGGGTGGGTGCCAAGAGGATGGGGCTTACCTTTTTCAGTGGTGCTGAGTGAGAGGACAAGAGGAAATGGGCACAAATTTGTACATATGAAGTTCTATCTAAACATCAGGAAGAACTCCTTCACATTGAGGGTGACAGAGCCCTGGAACAGGCTGCCTAGAGAGGTGGTGGAGTCTCTATGTCTAGAGACATTCAAAACCCACCCAGACAAGTTCCTGTGCAGCCTGCTTTCAGTGGACCTTCTTTGGTGGGGCAGTTGGACTAGCTGATCTCCAGAGGTCCCTTCCAACCTCATATCAGTCTGTGATTCTGTAATAGCTAAAACACTGTTGTGTTATAAACACTTTTAGTCACAAATCCTAAACACAGCACCATTCAGGCTGCTATGAATAAAATTAACTCTATCCTAACTAGACCCAGTACAATCAGTAAGAACTGTGAGTATAAAATTATGAATAGTAACTGGCAGCCTATTTTTAGAGATACTTATACTGAAGTCATCATAAAGCAAACAAAATTAGCATACCAAGAAAAGGTTTCCCGGCTGAGAATTTTTAAAAATTACTTGAATAAAGGGGTACCGTGGAATAAACTTTGAGTTTGAAAGTTAACGAAGGGACCTAACACTAAAATTCTGATTTTCACTAGCTCCATTCCATTTTGTTTTCCAGTATTTGAATGTTATTTCTGGCCATACAGAAGAAGGAAATGAACTGTCCCTGAGTTTCATTGTAAAGAAAACCTAGAAAGTAGTATGGTCCTTTAATTACAGGAAGAGATGGGGTTTATATTAGACACAAAGAAAGCTCTAAAGTTAAGTTTACTTAGACATTGGTTAATTCTACAAGAAAGGTGTGAAATTACTGTCACTGGGAATTTTTAAGAAAGGGACTGACAAGCATGTGTTAGAAGAGATGGTTATGATGGTGCTCACCCTTGGTCACTTGCTCTTTCCTCTGCCCTCTTGTTTCAACTTTGTTATTGTTCATGATTTTCCTACTAGTGTTCTACAGGACTGCATCTTCCCATAGTTCAGATGAAAGAATTGTTATTGTCAGGAGTTAAAAATCAAGAGATACACACACAAAGCTTTCCCCTATCTCTGAAATGTCTACTTAAAAAATAGATTAACTAATCCAAACACAAAGCTGCATAAATTTGACACATGTTCATACACTGTATTTCATGCTGTTTACTTTTAGGTTTTCATTCCTACATTTCATGTTCCACATTACTTCAAATAACTGTCACTTCCCTTTCATGACTTATTTCCAAGGTCTATCAGTTGTTTAATTTATCTATTGAGAGACTAACAGGTGTGCTTTGTTAGATTGCTACAGTAATGTCAACATACTTTCTTAACTTTCAAATAGATGTTTGATTTGCAAGTGTAAGGAAAAGGGTAAAAAGATCACAGTGTAATCCTTGGAATCAGATCTCATGAACAATGTGTTCAATAAATCAATACAAATATGGAATTGTGGTTTCCTTAGCCTGTTTTCTACTGCTGTGTTGACAGATGAAGAATTCAGTATAACAATGACATGGCTTTTTAAATTGGTCTGTTCTAATAAGGTTCATAAAGAATTTCCGAAACATCTACTGACATCAAAACAGAAAGTGCTAAAATACTGAAATTAGCTGTAGCACAATGCAGTATATGGTATATTTTTTTAAGTGCAAGATTAAAGACTTTACCTGGATTATTACTTCACTTATGACCTGTTTTAATTTTCATGTCCTATGTTGAAATTCTCTTCTAACCCATTCTCTTGACATAACATGTTTCCTCTGCTCCCAGCTCTGCATTCTATCTCTATATGCAAGAAGGAGGGGCAAAGCAGAATGCAGAGCAGCAAAGAGAAGCAAGGAGTTGCTACTGTTCCAGCTTTTTGAGCATACCAGAGGTATTCAGTTCTTATGGCACAGCAGGCATGCAGAAGGACACAGAAAATCACTCAAAACAATGTGAGGCTACTTGAAAACTGTGCAATGGCAGTTTCAGGATGATATGGGTACACTTTTTGGTACAAATGTTATTGATTCTTTGGAAGCCTCTTTGCCAACAGAACCCCATGGGAGGGATACCACTGTCTAGGCTGTGGTGAATGCCTGTTGCTCTTGTGTAGGAAATGTGCTTTGATTGAGGCACTGTCACCTGGTGAAGCAGCTGGAGGAAGAGGTGAACAGGCTGTGTGCCATCAGTGAAGATGAAGAGATTGACTGGATCTTCATAGAAAATTGGCATAGATGGGAGCCTGGGCCCCACAAAGCAAGAAAGGAGGGACAGCCAGAGGCTGTAGTCAAACAAGCAATGTAGGTAGACTGTCCAGATAGAGATCTGGAAGCTTATAGCTTCTGGTTCCTGCTTCATCTGCAGATCTCCAACTTCACAACAAGTATTGGTGAGGACATCCTGCTAGCAGGATTTGATTTGCAAAATGCAAATCATGCTTGAACAACCTCATGGCTTTTTATGATAAGATGCCTAGTTGACTGACAAAAGAATGGTAGTGGGTGTTGCATACTTTAACTTCATTTAGCAAAGCCTTTCACAGAGTCTGCCATAGTGTCCTTATCAACAAAGTAGTGAGATATGAGCTGGCTGGTGAGCTTGGTGGAAAACTGGCTGGACTGCCAGTCTCAACGAGTTGTGATCATTGCGAAGTCCAGCTGATGATCAGTAACTAGTGTCATCAGCAGGGATCAGTACTGGGACCAATACTGTTTAATGTCTCTGCTAAAGCCTGAGTGAGTGCGCTCTCAGCAAATTTGTGGATAACAAAGAACTTATTAGAGTGGGAGTGACCAATATGTTGGAGGACACAGAGACCTAGACAGGCTGGAGAAATGGCCTGACAGAAATCAGGGGTTATGTTTTGTTTTCCACAAGATGGAGAAGAATGAATGGACAGGTTGTCCAGGGAAAATTTTAAAAACTTGGAGTTGTTCAAGAGTTGGCTAGACATAGCCCGAGCAACATGATCTAATGACTTGCTTTGAGCAGTAAGTTGAATGAGACTGCCCTCTGGAGATCCCTTCCAACCTGAATAATTGTATGGTTCAACAGTTCTACAGTCCTATGAAAAGCAGATGCTAGTAAGAGATCATCGTCAGTTGCGTTTTATAGAGGAGGAAGTAGCATACAGAGAAAGCACAAAAAGAAGAGAATGGGACAGCATAAGTGAAATAGCCAGTAAGGTTAGTACTGGTTGGGAGTTGGTAACTGATGGTCTTCCTGGACTTTTTATTTGCAGTATAGGTATGTGACAAAAATAATTTAAGGTACTTGGAGCTATGGGAAAATATTTAAGCTGCCGGCTGTTTTCTTGCAAAATAGCAACATAAAGCAGGATTTAACATTTCAGATGACTGGGAGATGATAACATGCTACTTTAAAAATACAACTGCATTGCAGAAAGAGCTCTCTGGTAAAATGAAGGAAGGTAAATGCCTGTCAGGTATCACCATTCTAACCTTTCATCCTTGTTTATGCTTAAATGTTACCCTGATTTTGCTTTTAGTTTCAAACAATTTTTGTTGCTACATTGTCTTAGCTTTATTAATACTGTATTTTTCTCATGTCTTTGTATTTTTAAAGAAGGAATGAATAGAAAATTAAATTACAAAATTGGTAACTTGAGTCTTCAGTTCCAATTATTTGGAGTCAGAACTTCTGTTTTAGTATGAAACAATACTTTCCCTTAACTTTTCTACAAGTTCATTCTGGAACCTCAAAGTCAAGTGCTACTTTTCCTTGAATTTTAAACTTTGACAGTGATTTAAAGCTTTTCCACCATTTACTGTGTGACCATTGAATGCATTTGCAGAACAAGTGATTGAGTCCATTACTGGAGTTTACTAAGACATTCCCTTGATGAAGAGGGGACTGAATTTGTCTCATGACCTCTCAGCCTCCAGCACTAAGAAGAGTCAACAGGTAGAGGTATATAGAGGTAAATCTGTCAGTCTGGCTAGCCATTCATTTTTAATATAATTTTTCACATTATGCAACAGTGGTGAAAAGCACTGGACAGGGCTAATGCAAACAAGCAGCCAACAGTGAGAATCTTAAAAAAAAGATAAGAGTAGCTACCCCAGGTCAGACCCAGCATCTGCCTAGCCAAGTAATCTGTCTCTATCAGTCATCAAAACCAGATGACAAGGGAAAATATCTTAAACCCAAGATAAGTACACAGTACAACTTCCCCTGAGAGGAGAAATTGCTGAAGACCGAATGTGTAAGCCAGGGACTTCCTGAGCCAAAGATAATAGGTAAGCTTTAGCAAGAAATAAAGAACATTAAAAACCTATCCTCCTGTAGTCACAGGACTTAGAGAGCCCTGGTGCTGTGATCCTTTACAAGGTAGTCTGTTTAGACAGGCAGACAACTGCACTGTAAATAAGAGAATTTGAACTGGTGCTGAAGTCATTAAAAAAAGGGAAACTTTCACTTCTTTCTGGGCTATTTTTGTTGATTTGTCAATGAAATATGGATAAAGCTGAACACCAGACTAATTTGTGTAGTGCTAAAACTTTGATGAAACTTGTTTGCATATAGGAGTCTAAATGAACATTCCTTTTAATTGCAGAGAATTAACATTTTTCTACCATTTAGCTTTCTACATAATGATGTCCTTTCCCATTTGCTTTCTTCCTTTAAAAGTCTTTCTTTCTCAGTTTTGTTGAGACTTTTCTTTCCCTCTAATACCTTGTGCTTGTTTAGAAAAAAGAATAAAAATGTTTTGTAACAGAATAAAAATAAAATCTGTAGGGTGTTTACAAACATAGAGCAAATCCGAGCAACTTGCTACAAGCTGGCAAATGCAATCTGAGTGCCAGCCAAGGAAGAATTCAAACATTTTCATGGTGCAAGTCAAATTGCTCAGACTGTTCTGATAGCACTGCCAGTTGTTTTTCTTTTGCATTTTAATTCTGAGTGTAACTGCTACTTTGCAGTATCTTTTACTGAATGATTGCTGGTTACTGCAAGGTTCTCATTTTTATGAGAAGGGTTTTTTTATGCAAGGTTTTTGCTCTAGGAAGCTGTGCAACTAAAAATCTTAAATTGCTCATACTATGATTAGAAGTTATTTTGCCCATCTGGAAGATGAAATCAGTTCTTTCGGTGTAAATGGCTCAGTGCCAGTTGCTCACCAAGCCCGTCTTTCCTTTCTCTAGGATTTAAGGGGAAGGAAAAAGAGAGGAGACATCCCAAAGTTACTGCGTGTGGCAAATACGTTATCAAGTTAGTAGTGTAAATTCCATTATTTCTAATCACTGCACTGTCACCAGAATTGTCTATTCTAAGCATCTTAGTCGAGACAATGTGTGCACGCTTTCCTAGCTTTATTCAGTTACCCTCTCCCCCTCAGCGTTGTGTATGTTACCACTGAACAGGTTTTAGACTGCTGCTTTGTTCCAGCTGGATAGTTTTCTAAACGTTGAAAACAGTTATGGGAAGTCTCTATTTCAGTATTACCTCTTCTTCTTCCTGCCATGTGTTTGCACTGGTAAAATGTACTCCATATTAACTTCACTCTATAAATTCTGTTCATCGATGTTCCTTTTTTAGACTTTGTACCAACTTGTCTTATGTTGCCACTAGGTTAAAAAAAAAAGTAAGTAAGTAATTTTACTCAGTTATGATTAAGACATCGTTAATTTAAACATATGATTTAACTTACATATGTAATAGCATTAGAAATCTGGGAATATATTTATATAAATACAATAGATTTACTAATCCTACATCATACTTCATAATCCTCCCCTAGGCTTATAAATCCTGTCTTCTATATGTAATTCCTATGATTAATTTACAAATCATCCCAATAAATCCTAAATTAAAATGAGTGGATTTGTAAATCCTTTCTTTGCACTTGAAGTATAGAACAAGTAGATGAGTTGTGAGGTCTTCAAAGCTTGACAGTTACAACTAAATCTATATCCAGTCTTATTGCTCTTGCTTCTCTGCCTTCCCAACTTTGCCTGTAAAT
The DNA here is from genome assembly GCA_013398155.1 of Pedionomus torquatus. Lineage (NCBI taxonomy): Eukaryota > Metazoa > Chordata > Aves > Charadriiformes > Pedionomidae > Pedionomus > Pedionomus torquatus. The sequence goes on from VZRU01004764.1 coordinate 645,952, forward strand.
CCTGATCATCTGCTTCTTTCATGAAATTAAGCTTTATTTAAACAAGATGGAAATTCTGTAAACTTTCATATGCTTAAATTGACTATACCACATCCCTGTAATCACATCAGCTTCAAATCCTCCCAAACTCAACTGTACTGGGGAAAATGGGTTGGACCACAGACCCAAGAGAGCATGCAGGATATGCCAGAAAATGATACTGGAAATTCAGCTGAAAACATTTTCTTCTGAAAAACAGCAAATGCAGCATGCTCCGTCATGATGTTTGATTATTCTATGACATTCCAGGATTCTTTTTAATGGCTCTCCAGGGTGTTATTCCTCAAAACCTTAACAGCTTTTGTGTCAGCAGTTCTGGCTTTACAGACAGTTAAAACTCACTTCATTTATAAACTCTAAAGCAAGAGTTTCTTACTTCTGCTGCAGTTACAGAGTAACTGAAAAACAAGGAAGAAGGTCTCTGGTCATGTCTCGGAAAGCCTCAAATGTATTATCCAAATTACTTTCACAGATTCTTCAGGTCATCACACTTGTATAATATTGCCTGCTCACTATACAGTCCCCCAGTATGCAACTAATAGGCTTGCAGAGCTCCAAACTGAATGAAAGAATGAAAGAAACAAATTTATTTGAAAAACCTGTTTTTTAAAATATGTATTAAGTGGCAAAGATACATTTGTTATTTTTTTCAACATTTTTGAAGTTGAGATTGTGTTTAAGGAGATAAGGCAGGGAAGCTTGTAGAGTTCCTTCACTTGAAGAACCTCGCCAGTCTGAAGACCATTTGCTATTCAAGACAAATTAATTTTTAAATGTTTATCAGTAATCATTTGATGAGAAACTGTTCTGAAAACTTCATCTGGCTACAGAAAGATGAGTAAGTCTGAACACCAATCCTGAATATTAAGCATACAAAAGAATTATTTCACTCCTGCTTTAACTAACAGTTCTCTTTGGCTGTGAAATCTTCTGGCTAACTCCATAATTCCTAAATTCTGAATAACAAGCAGTAGAAACCTGAATTTTCAGAGCGAGAAATCAGTTAAAGCAAATGGCAGTCTCTGAACTGGTACTGCAAGGACAGTCTGGCACTTGAGGAAAAGGAACAGTTGAAGGTTGCTCCCTTCTCCCTCCCTTCTCCCTCCCTTTCTGCACTTAGATTTAGTCACTTCTGTTTCAGCAACAAGCTGCCGGTGTACCAGAGGCAGATCATGCACAAATTTTCAATTAGGATAGAGTTTCAGACTGGTGATGTCCTCATCCTCATTGATATCTGACAATTCAAAATAATTCTGCTGCTAGCTATACTTTCAAAGGCAGAAATGTGTGCATTTCTTTACATACGTGCAAACACGTTACAAGTACACATATAATATTATGTATTAATATTTATTTTAGTATCAAGTTTTGCGTGTATGTATATGTCTACATATATACATACTAGCTTGTGTATACTATACTAATAGGATAGACTATACTGTACTTTATCACTATATATACCGATATATGCATCTGTATGAACATATATGTATACTTATACATGCTGCATACTGAAACTATTCTCCCCCAGTGTTAGACAGAATCTATTATCTATTCATTGGTAATACTGGCTAGTGTTAACAGCTCATCAGGGAGATAGCATTTATTCTGGGTCTTCATATGCTGAATACAAATAAGGCGAGGAATAGCTAGACAATATGTTTTACTGAAATTGTACTGCTCTGTATTCCACCTTGCCTTTTGTAATCAGTTTCTAATCTCCTATATAACTTCTTAATTATACAGCTACACATTTATATCCTCTCTCACACCTTCTCTTCCTCTTCTTGCTAAGCCATCTTCAAAGACACTTGTGATGGGAGTGTTCTTTGTTAGTAAGTCTATCTCTTTGCAGTCTCTAAGTGGGGCTGGAGTGGAGCTTTAGCAATAAGCCAGCTTCTCTGTAAAGGGGCTGGGAAAACCATGTCCAAAAATAAAGGAAATAGGAAATTAAATCCTAGAGCTACAAGCATAAGATTAAATCCATTTAAATGTTTCTGAATGATAGAAGAAGCAGCTAAAATAGAAGCCAAGAACTACATTTAAAAGCTTGCCTAGAATTTCAGTAAAAAAAGCCTGCATTGGCCACAAGGAAAGTCTTTCAGGCCAAAAGAAGAGTAATGGGTTCAAAAAACACTTTTTTTTTTTTTTCTTTTTACATAAAACAGAGGGGAAATAAATTTATATCCCTTTTTCTGGATAGAAATTTTCCTGACAAATAATTTTTCAGGAATTTATTTGAAAAATTATTTCCTGGCAAAGCAAAGAAAAGTTAAAAGCATAGAGAAATGGAAGTATCATGTATCAAGAATCATGTACAAATACATAAATATTTTGAAATAGTTAATGACTCATATAGCAAACATTCTCATTCAATGATGGCTACCTTAACATCTTCATCATAGATAAAGGGCAATATTTAGGTTACAGCATAACTATAGATACAGACTAATCACAAAAAATGCTTGATTTCCTATAGCACAATTCTCCCATCTCTTTTTTCTACAGCTGTGTTTAACACATTTCCAACTACAAAAGCCTAAAAGACCAATTCTGGCCTGAACAAAGGTGACACCTTTGTTGTAGTTTACCAGATCTTTTCTGGTGCCGTTACATGTACAAATGAAGAGCAATTTGAATGCTGAAAAGCTGAATTAATTTGAAGCCAGTGAAGTATCCTATTTATAATACTGCATGGCTTGCTAAAGAAGAAACAACCTCTGTCACCCAGAGCCATAGTCATTGTCTCAGCTCAATTTTATAATGAAATCACTGTTACTATAATCTTAACTCATAGTTTATTTTAAGGGTCTAAGTCTCTCTCTTTGTTACTGAACTTCATAATTGTTATAATTGTTTCAATTCAGGCTGTAATATTAATGGTGAAGTGGGAGAGCCCAATTCCTCATATTCTAATGATTTTGTGTCTGCTTTGACAAGGGACAGATATGCACTTTACTAGGAAAAAATGATAATACATAAAAGCCCCCATTAATCAAGCATCTGATATATTTTTTATTTTCAGTCTGGCAAATATTAGTGTAGCAGAAGTAAGACCAGCATTAAGGGTTACAGAAATAATATTTGAAAACATTTCGAGGAAATGAAAGACATTCATTATCCCATACAATGTACGGACACAAGTTCAAAAGTTCACTGTAAACTGTAGCAAACAAAGAGAAATAGTTAAATAAGCACTTGCAAAAAAAAAAAATATTTTGAAATTAAAATAGATGAAAAATAAGTAGAAAAAAATTTGCTAGAAATAATAAGCAGATTGGAATTCTTTATTCCTCATTTTTTCTTAAGGAGAGTGACAGCACCATGAGCAGCAACAGGAATTTGCTGACATTATTTTGATACAGTGGCAAACTGGACCCAGACCGTGTTGCTTTTTTCCACAATGTTGTCAGGGACCTGGGCTCATCCTGCCTCCTGTGGGTTTGGTTGCTGGAGCTCAGGGTCAGCTCAGAGGCAGTGCAGCTCAGGACTGTCCCCTTCCTGCTCCTCTCCTTTGAGAGAGCATTTCTAGCCCTGTCTAACTTCTTTTGTGCTCTCAAGGTGCCTAATGCATGAGGCTGGATCTGCCCAATGTATTCCCCCAGCCTGCCCTGGTACCTGACTGGGGAGGCAGGATGGGTCCTCACCATGCCCCTGTGTGGGGAAATCCCAACCCATACAACACTGTGGCAGGGAGTCTCTAACATGCTCCTATTCTGGAGTATCACTTCGAGGCTTTTCTTTGGGTCAAATTACTGCACAATTTAAAGGGGAGAGGGGTTAAAGATAAAAGTAAACAAAGGTTATGTCTTAATACAAACCATGGGTGTGTTTCGGGTGTGTTTATATCAATCATTTGAAACATTCTTCCCTCAATTAAACTTCCCTTAATTATACTAAGGATATCCTTATTAGAGTGTCAGACATTTGCTTTGCCAAAATGAATAAACTGCTTAATATCTCTATACAGGCAAAATTCAGACCTTTGAGAAAAATGATTCACTTGCAGATACTATTCTGCTTTGCTGAGGTGCTTGTTCAAGAACATGCTGGAGAAACTGAGAATGAGATCTATTCACCTGGAGAGAAACTTAACCTGAAATAAAGCACTGAGGTCTTCCCTGAAACTTGGAATGAAGCTATGGTGTTCCTGAACCATTTAGTTTCTCCCACACTCTTTTTAACAACCTCTTTGTGAACAAAGGAAAAGTGCACTGAGCATAAGGAGCCTACATTTCCTGAGCCATTTTGAGCTCAGTTAGGTCCTTTATCTGTGTAGTCATTTTATATCTCATTAATCTCAACTCACTCCTGAAGTAGCTCGCACCCTTCTCGCTTCTAGAACAGTCTTACCATTTTCATGTTGATGACTCTGGATACCCTCTATAAATACTTCTGCATTTTGTGTTCTCCACCTTGATTGTTGCCTAGTTTTCCATACATACTAGTGTCAATGGGGCAAAAGAAAGGTGTTTAAAGCAACAAACTGAGATGGTAATTCTCCATTGCTTTTCTCAGAAATCAAAATATTCTACTTGTCTTACTGAACAGCAGGGGAGAACCGGACATACTTATAGATGGAAAACCTTTGACAGCAAAACCAAGGTGTCCCATATAGTTAGAGCAATTTGCATACACTGAAGTGAAAGGTGCCATTTGATCGTGTCACAAAACATTAACACTGTCTTTATGAATCCTTCTGTCTCACACAAGAATTTGCATTACTTCAAAATATTATTAATATATTCAAATATAACCTGCCCAGTAATTAATCACAATTCCTCAAAGTTTCAGTATTTACAATTATCTTTCAAATCAAGCAAACCTTCAGATCATTTTATACCACCACTTAGCTTACAAAATTGATTGCCACATAAAAAATACAGTACCTCAGCATTTCATTGAACTGTGAATCCATGAGACAAACTTGTTTGCATTTATACTCTCATATAAAAGTAAAATGAAGAATCTATTGAGTGCTTTAATGTCCCAGTCACAAACAAATATAAGTGAAAGTAATTAGAGAGCAGAACAATAAATTCACTTTATTTTCTCAAGAAGGCAAATAGTTTCCTAAAAAATTGAAATATATACATAAACAAAAATGATCACTCTCACACCTACAGTTATGCTGGATGTCAGATACAGGGCTCTTCCTGTCTAGGAAGTTAAGAAGTCCTGGCACTACCCAAGGAATTGTGGTTGGCAATACTTGGCAAGCAATAAACAATTTGATTTCATTCTTACTGCTGAGCTGGCAGTGAGACATGAAGAAGCCTGGTTTTGTTATTGCAAATAGAAAAGTAGTTGGGTCACATCCTGCATCAAAAGAAGCATGATCAGCAGGTTGTGGGAGGTGATTCTCCCCCTTTACTCTGCACTCATGAGACCCCACCTGGAGTTCTGTGTCCTACTCTGGAGTCCTCAACAGAGAAAGGACAATGGACCTGTTGGAATGGGTCCAGCAGAGGGCCACGAAGATGATCAGAGGGCTGGAGCAACTCTCCTATGAGGACAGGCTGAGGGAGCTGGGGCTGTTCAGCCTGGAGGAGAGAAGGCTCTGGGGAGACCTTATTGCATCCTTCTAGTATCCGAAGGGAGCCTACAGGAGAGCTGGAGAGGGACTCTGTCAGGAAGTGTAGTGATAGGACAAGAGAGGGGATTTAGATTAGACACTAGGAAGAAATTCTTTCTTGTGAGGGTGGTGAGACACTGGAACAGGTTGCCCAGAGAAGTTGTGGATACCCCATCCCTGAGAGTGTTTAAGTCCAGGCTGGATGGGGCTTTGAGCAACCTGGTCTAGTGGAAGATGTCCCTACCAACCCTCCCTGCAGGGGGGTTTGGAACTTGATGATCTTTAAGGTCACTTCCAACTCTAACCATTCTATGATTCTATGATTAATTAATACTTGAATATAATAATATACATCCTGAGTTCTTCTGCTACGTCCTCCTAAAGTGTTTCACTACACATGCAGTGAAGTTCATGAACTGTGGAACCTACTGTGAGAAAAGGGTTCAGAACTGGTAAATGAACCTGGGAACTGTGAATTCAGGTAGACATCCAGGACAGACTTTCTTGTTCCCATGATCTGTGACAATTCAACAGGGCTGGAAAAAAAGTCTGAATTTTGGATTTATATATTAACAAGTTTGGATACTTAGGTTTTTTTTCTGCTATCAATAATGACAGAGAGTCTTATTCTGTGTTAATGTTCTCAGCTAGTGATGTTCCTAATGTACCTACCACCACTCTGTTGGACTGCCATTGTCTATTTCCTGCTATTTCTTAAAAAAACCCGGTCTATTTGTCCCCCCAAAAATCCACAAAAAAAACCAACAATCCAACACAGATTCTTTTTTTGTTCCAACTGTTGCTGGCAATGATGTGAACAAAACAGAAATATGTACATTGATACGTTGACCTGGGCTGTGGCATACCACTGTAATAATACATGTGATGTATGTCAGAGCAGTAGTAAAAGTGCTTCTAAGAAATAATTAAGGGAGACAAAAATGAATGCGATTTCCCCAAACTAAGCCTACTAAAAAATTCTAATTGGCTTAAAAAAAAAAAAAAAAAAGGAAAAGAATCCTTAGAATCCTTATCAGCCAATCTGTTTGTTAAATTTATTTGTTAGCTTATGTACCTTGGTGAATTCCTCAGAAAAGTTCTGTTTATTCTTCTGGTTTGTCTCATCCGGAACTGTTGAAAGAAGGGGAAAAAAAGCCACCTGGCAAACAAAGAGAGAATTTGGGAAAAGTTTAGAGCTATTCGGATAGCAAGGATGTTACACATCTACTGTAGCTGAGAGTCTTATTAACTAGCAGACATAGATGTCCACTTAAGCTTTTGTTTTATATAGCTAACATTATTAGAAAAATAAAACCTGAGACTATCTTAATCATGTAACATACATTTGCTTGGTTTGTATTTGTTTTTGCTTCCATTTGAACATTAACTACTCCAGGGAAAACATTTGTTTCAACATAATAGAACAGTTCAATTATTTAACTGCATTGCTGATACTGACGCAGGGAGCAATAGATATCATTGTTTTTTATTTCTTTATGTTATTACCTAATCTTGATAGAAATCTGTGCATTAGAGTTCAAACTGGGAATAAATTTTGGTTGCCAAGTGCATTTAATTTGAATCTTGGTTTGAAGCTCAGATTTATTATTATTTTTCTTGGATTTTCAGGAGAAGAGGTTGCTGTGATGGAAAGAGGGAAGGATGAGCTTTCCAATTTATTTTTAAAGTGTTGTTATGTAACATTTTCAGGGACATAGCAAGACATTTCCACAATTGTCTTGAATAATGCTTTACTATCACTAAACAAATGTCACTTTAACAAAGTAATCCAATTAAAGCCTATGAAATTAATGAATACTCAGTACCCCTATTCCCAGCAAAATTTATGCAATCAATTATCAAGTAATTAACAATAACTATGTAATAAAACTTTCATATTTTGTAAATTGGACAAAACCAATCACTGAATATGGGATACTGTTGACATTCAGTTCATTGACAGCTGTAATGATTGAAAAAGAGAGAAAATCACAGGATTAATCTGTATTGTTCACACAGTACCAGGACGATTATCTAACATGGCACAGATTGCAGAATCACGGAACCACTGAGATTAGATGCGACCTCAGGATTTTGTCTGGTCCAACTCCCTTGCTCAAGCAGGGCCACCTATATCTGGTTGCGCAGGACTATGTCCAGGCAGATTTTGAATGTCTCCAAGAAAAGAGGAGTTACTCTCTCTGGGCAACCTGTGCCAGTTCTTGGTCATCCTCACAGTAAAAGATGTTTCCTGATGTTGAGAGGTAACTTCCTGTATTTCAGTTTGTGCCTGTTGCCTCTAGTTTCACCAGTGCGCTCCACTGAAAAGTGTCTGGGTACATCTAATTTGCATCTTCACTTCAGGTATTCATACCTCCTGATAAGATCCCCCCTGAGGCATCTCTTCTCCAGGCTGAACAGCCGCAGATCTTTCAGATTTTTCTTATGGGAGAGATGCTCCAGTCCCTTAATAATATTTTGTGGCCTTTCACTTATCTCTGTCTAGTAGCTCCTTAACTCTCTTGAACTAGGGAGCCCAGAATTGGCCACCTTGTTCAGGGTAACTTCATAGAAATCATAGACAAAAAATAGTTTGGAAGGGATTGCTCAAGTTTGCAATGCATGACAAGCTTCAAAGTTAGACTAGTTTGCTTAGGACCTTGTCCAATATGGATTTGAAAATCTCTAATGATGGGGACTTACAGTTTCTGGCCCACTTATTCCAGTGCTTGACTACTATGTTTGCTTGCTAATTTTTTCCTTGTGTTCAGCTGGAATTTCTTTGTTTCAGCCTATGAATATTGCCTATCTTGCTTTTATTGTGTATGTCAGAGATTATATTGTGTCCCTCTTTTGCATAACCCCTCCTTGATGCAATCGATGACTGCAGTTAGATTGTCCCAAATCTTTTCTCATCCATGTAAAATAAACCCAAGACTCTTTATATATATCTGATACAAGTCATTTCAGTGATACTTCAATGGACTCTTTCCAGTCTGTTCCTTAATACTTTAATTTGTTCGCTATGGCATTATGTGGCCTAAGGGCTGAGCTTGAATTTATTTCAGGTGAATTCTACCAGTGCTTTCTTCTTGGGTTTTTCACCAGCTTGAGAAATATCAGTCTTCACGCAAGGAAAAATCTGCAGAGGCTGAGGATTGGTCTAACTCAAAATTTGAACCTTCCATGCAATATGGGTATAACCAGTTCACACTGTCTGGTCTAGAATGCATATGTGTGAATAGCTAAGAAATCACTGCAGGCTTAGTAAGAATAGGTGTGGGTACTGTCTTTTGATATTCTGAATGCAAAGGGAAAAACAAAAACAGTACATGAGATCACTCCCATCACATTGTTAAAAAAAAGAATTGGACAGCAGGTCATTAATTGTCCAACTAAGAAAAATGTATTCACAAAGGTGTCTGCTAGTCTTTTTCCAGCTAGAATTCCGTTTGATATCTGAGGATGCTATCAGAAGTGTAGGTGATGATACTACCTACAGAAAAGATAACATAATCCTTTTCCTGATAAGAAACCTTTTACCTTGGGTTATAGCATGGCTGCAATCATGGTTTTGTGGTTAACATTTCTATTTCATGTGCTTTTCTCTGCCTTTATTTTATGTATTTGCTTTCATTAAATTCCTAAAATTTCTGCGGCTAAGGAATGCAAGGAAATAGTTAATTCTACAACTGTTACAGAAAAATACACTATCCTCAGCTGTTCTGTTAACAAACTGAACCTTGCTTTTAGCTCTGATAATAATCAGTGAATTGTTATCAAGTTGTAGGACTCTTGCAAGACTTAGTTGCCTCACATCTAGAAAAGCCTCTCTAGTATTTGGCAACTAAATTTTTCTGCAAACCCATCTGCAATATGCTCTATGTCTTTCTGACTAGTAATGATGACAAGGTGTTGTTTAAACTTCCTGACTGTCATTGAAAAAAAGAGAATATATATTAAAAACTCTTCACTTCTTAGGACAAAAGGGCTGAACAAATGATTCAGTCTTTTGATCTGTTTTGAGTTTTGTAAATACAGGACAAACTTTTCTCTCCAATAACAAAAAAAAATTAAAAAATCTTCTCTGATATTTTCTGTAGGGTCTACTGAGACTTGAGTCTTTCATGGGTATTTACTTAGCAGTTGTAGCTATCCTTTCTGAAGGAAATGACTCACCAGATTTCCCACATTTTGCATAGCTACAGTACAGTCAGAAACTTCTATCAAGTACTTATCTTCCTCAGATGAAGTCAATATTCTTTGTGTTTTTTTGCCTTGAATGGAAAAAAAAGAAATCCTTGACAAAGAACACTGGAGATTCTGCCTCATTTTCAAAGAAAGTTATAATATATTCACCTTATGTTTGGGAGTAATCACTGGACAAAAACACACTGCTATAAGGTAGTCCTGAAGCCAGATTTCAGACTTTCTAAAGTGATAATAAAATTTTGCTTAAAGATAAGAAGTAGGCATAAAAACTCATAAGGAAAAGTCATACCAGCTACTGATTTTCGCAGAATCACAGAATGATATGGGGTTGGAAGGGACCTCTGAAGATTCCCTAGTCCAACCTCCACCGCCTAGAGCAGACATTTCACATTTCACATCTCATGTGATCTAGTCAAAGCTTCAGAAGGTTGAGACATTTTGCTCCCTAACCCAGATAAAAAGAAACCCACAATGCAAAACAAAATAAAACAAAACAAATCATAATTAAAAATATTTAGGTCCATTTAGGCCCATCTCCCAATAAGAATAATCTTGAGAAGCATAGCTTTCTAGCACATCTCCTTCAACATCCACAACACGCCATGTTTCTGTAAACTGATGCAATAAATTCAGGCTTCTCAACAAGGTTTTGCCACCTCATTATCTGAAAACCTTCCCATTATTCCTTTATAGGCAATGGCCTGAAAAACAATGAATATAACCGAGTTAAATGGAGATGGAATCCTACAGTTCTATGGCTTGATAGAAGAAATTAATCTCCTGATCACTTTTTAAGGTCTGTTTACAACCAACATGGCTTCACCAAGGGCAAATCCTGCCTGACAAATTTGATGGCCTTTTATGATACTGCCACAAACTTGGTGGACAAAGGAAGGGCAACGGATGTCATCTTCCTGGACTTATGCAAAGCATTTGACATTGTCCCACATGACATTCTAGTCTCCAAATTGGAAAGTCATGGGTTTGATAGATGGACCACTCAGTGGATAAGGAACTGGCTGGATGGTCACACTCAAAGGGTTGTGGTCAACGGCTCAATGTCCAAGTGGTGGACAGTGATGAGTGGTGTCCCACAAGGGTCAGTACTGGGACCAACACTATTTAACATCTTTGTCAGAGACATGGACAGTGGGATAGAATGTACCCTCAGAAAGTTTGCTGATGACACCAAGCTCGGTGGCACGGTTGACGTACTGCAGGGAAGGGATGCCATCCAGAGGGACCTGGAAAGGCTTGAGAGGTGGGATAATGCAAATGGCGTGAAGTTTCAACCAAGCCAAGTGCAAGATCCTGNTGATTTCTTAAACTGTCTTGGCTGGAATGAAAAGCAGGAGAGCAGGAGAAGGGACTCTTTGTCAGGAAGTGTAGTGATAGGACAAGGGGTAATGGTTTTAAACTGGAACAGGGGAGATTTATATTGGATATTAGGAAAGAATTCTTTCCTGTGAGGGTGGTGAGACACTGGAACAGGTTGCCCAGAGAAGTTGTGGATGCCCCATCCCTGAGAGTGTTCAAGGCCAGGCTGGATGGGGCTTTGAGCAACCTGGTCTAGTGGGAGGTGTCCCTGCCCACGGCAGCAGGGTTGGAATTCGATGATCTTCAAGGTCCCTTCCAACTCTAACCAGTCTATGATTCTATGAATAAGTATGTGATCTTGTTTGTGGTAACATTATTCACAGCAGTGGTACCAGAAAAAGACTCCAAAGGTTTTAAATCTTACCTTAATTTATAAAAGCAATATCAAGTGAAAATTTGCTATTGTTTCTACTTTATATAGTCAAAGAAAGCATATTCCTTAGTCACAGTATAATCATTCTATTTGAATCTGGTTTCAATTTGCCATATGATGTGGTGGATTTGTATTTTATTAAAGTGTGTAATACCTTATAGGATTCTTGTGGCTGAATTCATAGTAATTTTCAGATCTCTTGGTTCTCCTCATTAGGATGCAGTATGTGCTATTATAAATTTTAATTTATTATCACAGTACTGAAATATCATTGAATAAGCATTTGATCGCAATGTTTTCTAGTTTTAGCTGAGGTTTGCATTCATTGTTTAAATAAAATTCTGATCTCCATATACAGAACAGAAACCAACTTCTACTTCAGAAAGAACTGTTACAAGAAATGCTGTTTTTCTGTTAGATTGCAAGGGATGATATAAATCTTATAAATCAAGGAATTTAGAAAGTTTGTAATAACTAAACCTATCAAAATGAAACTTGCAAGAGGGGGTTGATAACGTACTATAATAAAGAAGCTCTATTTAAGTTGTTAATTACTTAAATGCAGGGTAATTGAATTGGTACAGCTTATAGGGAACTTTAATAAATTATTGCTTTTCAGTATTCCTGTGTTTGAGTGATCAATACCTAATGTGACAGATGCTATAGGATCATGTAGTAGCAAAAGGCTACTGTGCTAATGCTACAAGGAGCACAGGAATTCAGTCAGCAACAAGCCGAAAAGAAAGCTTGTGTAGTACAAGCTGCTCCTCAAGAGTCTGGGAAATATTAGGAGCCATTAAGATCACATCCTTACAGTGAAACCAGGGAAGTGAAAAATCTTTTGAAGTGTCACTGTCCAAATCTTCTTTCCCCCAGAAGAAATACGTGAAATAATTAAACCTACTCAGAGATCCAGAAAAGGAAACACTTATAAAATTGGCAGTCCTGTCCCGAAACGATACTGTTTGCATATGACTAGCCAGGGTCTGTACCAGGTATAACAAACATTAGGGACAGTGTCATGCTCCATTTAAATCTCTTGATTTTACAGCATAACACACACTGTAACTTAAACTTCATGTTGCAAACTAATTAGGAAGGAAAACAAACAAACAAACAAAAGTTAATTTTCTTCATAGCAGCTAGTATGAGGGTACATTTCAGATTTGTGCTGAAAACAGTGTTGAGAATGCAGAGATGTTTCTGTTATTGCTGAGCAGTGCTCACACAGCATCAAGGCCTTTTCTGCTCTTCACACTGTCCCATCAGCAAGTAGGTTACAGATGCACAGAAGTTGTGAGGAGACATAGCTGATTGCAGTTGGTCAAAGAGACATCTCCCACCACATGTGTTATGCTCAGAATATAAAGTGTGGGGGAAGAAATTGGAAGGGGGAGACATTTGGAGTGATGGCATTTTTCCCAAGCAGCTGTTACACATGATGAAGCCCTACTTTACTGGAGATGGCTGAATGTCTGCCTGTTGATGGGAAGCGGTGAATGAATTCCTTGTTTTGCTTTGCAGAAGCAGCTTTACTTTACCTATTAAACAGTCTTTATCTCAATTTATGATCTTTATCACTTTTACCCTTCTGAATCTCTCTCCCATCCTGCTGATGAGGAGTGAGCAAGTGGTCGTGTGGTGCTTAGTAGCTGGCTGGTGTTAAACCATGACACATGAGCTCAATCCCCTTTGAACAGGCTACTGTGATGTTAATTCACTCATTCGTGACTTCAGTAATTCATAACCCACAAGTTGTCTAACTTGTAACTCGTGGACCAATAAGCAAAATGGTCACCTTGCAAAGGGTAGGAGTGCTCATTCTTCCTTCTTCCTCCCAGTGCAGGTGTCCCCTGTATCACATGGGGAAGCATGAACCCCTCAGCAGTCCAGCTGCTGTTGGATCCACTTCAAAACCACTTGTGTAAGCTGATGTATTTATACCTCCCAGCTTGGAAGTTTGATTTGTAACTTTTCCATAAATTAGCAGATATTGAAGGAACTTTAGGCAATTAATATGCAAGGATGCGAGAGAAAATGGCTGATGGACACAGCAAGCTGCAGGTGATAACAGCTGCATAATGACCTTTATCCCTCCCTGTCCATCCTGTCGTGCTTATGTGTTGTTCTTGCACTGACCTAATGACACTGCTCCCAGCATAGACCAGGCCTCAGTGGGAGCGGTGTGTTAGGCCAAAAACTGGGCAGCCGTTGAGTGCACAGTCACAGGGGAGACACTTAGATTTATATTTCCTTTGAAATATGAATAAACCTCTCCTAAGCAAGACAGGCACATCTCATTTTTAATCTGATTATAAGTTTTATTTTAATTTTCACTGTAATGCTGCTGTTCTGAGTAAATATTGCTTTTCTTGTGGGGGATCACTGATCGTTAATTGAATTTATGACTCTTCTCACAAAAGAAAAGTGCAAATACCAATCTGAAGTGACATTTGTTGAGATGATTACAGCATACTGCAAGAAAAAAAAATAAACCATGCAATTCCTCATGTTCTCTGCCTAAGGCTGACCCCAACTATACAGCAAAATAGAGCTTCAACTCAGAATCAGAAAGCTTACTACAACCGTATTTCTTTAAATTTCTATTATATCATGTCATGATGCTCTGGGCCTTTCTGCCCTCTGATGAGGGAGGGAAATGCAGTCATCAGCCTTTCTGGCTGAAATTCCATGGAGATACTCAGCTAAGACTCACTAGGGCATCCCTGTCCTACACCTGCGCCCCAAAGACTATGTTTCAATGTGTGGAGCTTGGTTTGAAGGAACGACACAAATGGTTTATTTTTGTCCCAAGGCAAGCTTTGTATCTGTGCACTTTAGCCACAGCTTTAAAAGCTAGAAAGCATTTAACTAACAACATTTAACAAAAGCAACCAGATATTCCTGCCATGAGAAAGACCATGCTGCTGGGTAAGGTATCTACAGTCAAGTAGGCTCAACTGTGCAGACAGGGTCTAAGCAACAGCAGCTTAGAAGAGAACTCATCTAGTAAATGTGAATGTTATGTTACCTTCTATGGTTTGCTATTGTGGTTGATTTTGCTATGTTATAGACTAAGTTATAGTACCAACAATGTCTTTTCTTAATTTTGAAGCTTGATCAAGTGACAAATCAGATCTCAACACTTTTTGTCTACTGGCTGAATGATGGAGCATTAAATTCTAATATGTCCTTAACCAACATTCTGTATCTTTCATTCAAATTTCAATGAAATGTTTTCACTGGGAAGTCTGATTTTTTCCTCTTACCAATTGTCCAGAACATGTAAAAGTTTTCTTGCTGTATTACTTAAATTTAAAGCTCTTTAGTCATAGTAATGGCAATATTTTGCAGTATTGGTACTCTATAATACTCTTCAGTAATTACATTATTATTTTTTCTTGTTACTCTTTAAATTTTCAATATTTTTCAATATGATTACATTCAAGTGTGCATTCCCTCTGAGCACTAGGGACTTGTAGTACATATCTTTCTAAAAATTTCCTCTCCTATTATAATACACCTATAATAATGTATGTTACACTGTTAATTTTTGTCATACTAACTGGTCCTACAAGTCAGCTCACTTAGGCTAGTTCCAAACTGAATACAGCTCTATCAGTTAAAGGTGTTCTATTTAAATACCAAACATATATGTTCTATGACTATTTTCCTCATTCTAACTGAGTGACCGTGCTGGTGATCTTTTACCTTCTAAAGGACCTCCTAAAAAGTCACCTACATACATTCAGAAATGATACCTACATGTTGTCTAGCAAATGATTTTAACATTCACATGAAACAGACATTTGATGGTGGTAGAGCTTTGAGGAAAAAAAAAAAAAGAACATTGCATAAAGAATAGTCTTGTACTCTGGAAACCCAAAAGATTTTTCACAAAGTACCATAATATCCCACCCTGTCCTGAGACTAGTAATCATTCCTGAATGTGATTATATGACTAGATTAAAAAATGAGAAATAAGTCACAAAGTTCCATTCACAAAGAAAATAACTTGGAGAGGTGGGGAGGTGGGGAATTATGTATCCTCTTGTCTGGTTTTATTTTAACTTAGAAGTTCATAAAAGTTGTTGATAGATGAAGCCTTAAAAAGAACCCAGTCCATGCAATCCAAAAGAACCCAGTCCATGCAATCCACTCAATGGTATTGCTACTAGTGGAACATTAAAAAATAAGATACACTAAAATTAAAGCTTCACATTTTTGGCAGTACATGCTAGTTGTGGGTTGCAAAGGTTATTTTAATGTCTGATGTAGTGAGGAGAACAGCTGATTCAAAAGAATAGGAACTTGGAACCAAGATGAAAAGATTAGGGTAGTAGAGGAAATAAGCCAGGACAAAACACAAGAAGTAAAGGACAGGGCTAAGAAGAATTTTAAGAGAAACTAAGTAGAAAATTATAAATTTAGGAGGACAACAAAAATGTGTACAATATGTGGGAGAAAAGTGTTACTGTGGGCTGAAGGTAAGAGGCTGATATTTGAGTGGCTTGATCTTGTTCTTTTATGTTCTATGGCTGAGGTTTTTTTTCATTCAGGATCTGCACGTGACCAATGCAAGCATTCTAGACCCCATACATAACTGTTCTACTTGTTGATAAAACCACTGGCTATGTATCCCTCTGTTGTGGTTTCAGCCAAATTTACCAAAACCAGATTGACAGATGGCTNCAGGGTCCTCCTCAGACGTCGGCCATCAAAGAAGGAGAGTTGACCTTTTGATCACTCAGCTTTTATATGGGGCATGATGCAGATGGGATGGAATACCCCTGTTGGTCAGTTTTGGGTCACCTGGCCTGTCTGTCCCTCCTTGCAGGTGGGACCCTTTTACGCTTTTCCGTTTCTGACCCTCCAACGGGGCAAATGATGAAAATTCCCTGACCTTGGTTGTTCTAGCAAGTATAAGCAAGGGCCTCTCTGCATACCATCCCTTGCTATAATCAGGTTTTATCACTGTGAGATGAAGCAGTTCTGAACAATGTGCTGTTACTTTCAGAGTTTAGTTAGTTAGAAGAGGCCTAGCTAAGAAAGTAAAACTGTAAAACAGAAAATTGGTTTGTTTTACCTCAAACCAGGACACCCTCAGCAGTAAACTTTTCTGGTGCAGTTTCAGAATGAAGGGATGCCCTTGGATAATTCAGTGCTCAGTAGCAGGATGTCAGGCCATGAAGAGAAAATATAAAAGAGGAAAAGAGGACTGATACAGGAAAATAAAAAATGGGACCACAAAAGAGAGTGCTAAGAAGATAAAGAATATTGGTTAGCAAAGATATTAAGAAGGAATATTAAACATAGGAAATACTAAAAATACTCCTCCAACCAATTATCAGCTTCTGGGAAGTCAACAAGAGGTGTTGATAAAACACTTACAGAACATTTGCATTTCTGAGGCAAAGGAGGTGTCAGTTCCATCCAAAGTAATGCTTTTGTTGTTTACCAATATACAGAACACTTGTCGATAGAAAAGTTGGACCAAGAAAAGTTTGGATTTCATCTGCAGGCAGGATGTAGGACAGGATTTGCACATAACCCTCAGGTGTCCTTTGCTTTGGCACAAACACAGAATTTGGGCCAGCTTATCCTAAGCTTTTTGTTTTGCCAGTTAAACACATCTTATTTAATTGTTGAGTTCAGTTATTAGAGAATTTAAACAGGAGAGCTGAAAGAAAGATAAGCTAACTGCATTTAACCTGTCTCACAGGGATAACATATCCTTTATTAAGAAGCTGACGCACATGGTGGTTATACAGGCAACATTATGGTCAGATCAATTTATTTAAATCTCTCAGTAGGACAACCTTGTGAAATAAACACTTTTACCAGATCCTCTGTTGGTAGGAAATGAACGTGTTTTTTAAAAATACCTTGATTTTTATGAACTAAGAATAGTGGTCATTCTTTTTCTTTAGGGATCTGAGAGAACAGTAGAACATATATTTGTATGTCACAAACCTAATTAACCTTATCCATTCATCTTCTGGAAGAGAAACCAAGCAGTCCTCATTTAAAGTAATTTACTGTTACAAAACATTAAAATATATGTGAGTGCATTTTCATATATATATACATATACATATACATACACATATATATATGTGGACAAATGTCACTCAGATTTTACTTTTACTTACAGAGGCCATTGCATAAAACTAGGAAACTGTCACAGCTGGGCAGTTTAAGAAGAGAAACTACCATGCACTCACCCTAATCCCCTGTCCCTGCCTTTTCTCTGCCCATGTCCTTGCTGAAGGGGCTGAGGGTAAACTGTGGTGGTAACAAAGGTGGAAGGAGAAGAATCAAGAGTGAAGGAGTGAAGTCAAGCCTGGGAAAGAGAAAAGGAAAGGTTTAAGTGTTTGTGGTTTTGTTTCCCACTACTCAAATTAGTAATTAAATATTTACTTTTTTTGCTAGTATACTAATTTTCCCCGAGTTGAGTCTTTTTTTTCCCCATAATAGTAACTGGTAAGCAGTCTTCCAGTCTTTAGCTTGACCCACAACTCCTTTCTTGTGACAGTTTTTTCTGTTTTCTCTCTCTGTCCCACTGGCTGTGAATGAGCAGCTGGGTGGTGTGTGGCTGTCAGCTGGTCCAAATCTACCACACCAGTAAATCTCAGGAAGAATAACCTTTATTCCTGCTGAGAGTACCAGTATCTTTCATGACACCCAGCTTTCACACAAATTACTTATCAGAAATTATTTATTAACAGTTCAAGAGCAACAGGGAGAGAGTCCAGGGGAGGGCTATGAAGATGATCAGGGGAGTGGAGCATCTCCATTATGAGGAAAGGCTGAGAGACCTGGATTGGTTTAGCCTGGAGAAGAGAAGACTGAGAGAGGATCTCATCAATGCTTGTAAGTATCAAAAGGAAGGGTGTAGAGAGATTTGGGCCAGACTCTTTAGTGGTGCTTGCTGATAGGACAAGGGGCAATGGACACAAGTTGTAACACAAAGAAGTTCCACTTGGCTATAAGGAAAAGCTTCTTTGAGGATGGCAGAGCACTGGAAGAAACTGCTCAGAGATGTTGTGGAGTCTCCTTCTCTGAAGATAATCGAAACCCTCCTGGATGTGTTCCTGTCCAGCCTGCTCTAGGTGAACCTGTTTTGGCAAGGGGGGGTGAACTAGATGATCTCCAGTTATCTCCAAATTCTCTTCCAACCCCTACCGTTCTGTAATTCTGGGAAAATCATTCTACCTAACTCTGTTAATTATTGTTGTGTAAGATGTTCTCAGTCTCAGGTGTTCTAAGGAGAGATTTTTATATGTGCATTTGACAAAAAAGAGTGATAGAGTTCTAGGCAGACTCTGAGACAGGAATGAGAAAGTTAAACTTCCCATCTGGTATTTTTAAATGGTTAACAATATGCTCTTTCTCATCCTGGTCACTGAATTATGGGACTGTTATGATGTAGTGTTTCATAGAGTAATCTAGTAATCTATCTTTTTTTAAGGGACACTCTGAAGGACAATGCTTTGACAAGTACAACCGTGCCAGTGACTTTTTGGAATTAAAATTGAAGGCACATAGCAGATCTCTCTGTACCACCCTACCCTGGCCCCTGCCCACATAACAGAGCACTAGACTTATGTCTGGCTGCTGGCCCTATTGTCCAACAGATCCATTTGCTTGGACCTCCTGGGCTTCTCATGGCTGCCAGGCTATGGGTGCTAAAGGACAGGCTGAGCATGCAGGCTGCTGCTGTAGTGCATTGCCAGTGCTCGCACAGCACACTGGTGTGCTGCAAGGCAGCCTGGAGGAATGACTGGCTGAGAAGCCTGAGGCTATGTGACAAGACCACAAAAAACCTCACCAGTCAACACCTGTAGGACCTGGCCCTAATTCTCTTGGTGTGTAAGCATAGTTGAGGCCTTGCAGAGAAGGAGGTTGGATGCATTCACGATCAATTTAATTCTTAGATCTCTATTCCTGAAATAATGAAAAGCTTCTGTCAGCAATAATCCCAACAGGCTGCTCACTTTATTCCTAAAGGTTTGATTCTTGTATTTTATTGCATCATACAAAAAACTTCAGACAGCAGAATTAAAAAAAGAATTTTTCTTTCAATATTTTTACAGGTCACTTTAGTTAACAGTGGTACTCAGCTATTAAGAAACTTTGGTAGCTCTCAGTTATATAGAATTCATCATTATTCAAGCAGGAAAGAAAGGAAAGCCGTACTCCATACTTGATTTTCTCTTCACTTGGCTTTGCAAAATACTTTTTGCGTCTAAGACATTTAAGTCTGAATGCCCATTATTCTATATTGCATTATATCTTTCCTGCCTCTACAAAACAGGTTTCAAACGCCAAAAAAAATATCAGATTTTTCCATATACATATCTTGCATTTGCTGGGACAGCTGTTTGCCTCCACACTGCATAACATTCTGAGTCATGCAAAGATAAGTGCAGAGTTTACCTTGCCAGTTGTCAGTTCTTTCTGTTTTCAAAGGCTCACACAAGTCAGAATTACAGGCCAATGCTAACAGTGTTCAAGACAGTCCATCTCTCTTTCCAAACATATCACATCCTCCTTTCCAGAAGCAAAAGTTGTTTTAGGATTTAGTTTTTATTTTTCATTATTCTACTCTGATTTTAATCAGTAATAAATTAAATTAAATTACCTTACCCAAGTCAAGTTTGTTTTTCTCGTATTGGTAATTGGTGAGTGAACTCGCTGTGCTTATCTTAGCCAAAATTTGAGCATCAAATAGTCCTCATATACATTGACATATCAAATACACACATTTTGTTGTTTTTAACCCCAGACAGCTAAGGAAGTAAGAAGTTAGAGCAATAACCTATTAATTCAGAGGGAAAAAAAACAGAGTTGAATACCAAATCTATAAAGACTAGACTTTTAGTATGGGGCAATAAAAGCCTAGTATATGTGTACAGGTAAAATGGAAAAGTACATTCTTGTAAAAATGAAATTTGATGGAAAGAAATATTGCAATTATGGCAGCTGGGGAAAAAAAAAAAGAGCATTCTCTCATCTTTAGAAAAAAATAAGTGACACACTGAGGATTTTCAAGGTGTCAGAATGATTGATTTCACTCCAAATGAAGTCAGTTGAAGTTGCTCCATTTAACTGTTTGTATAAGACTTTCAACCTACAGCTTGATAATTTCAAATTATCTGGCAAATGAAAAATAACAGGAGAAGATAAAATGTATACTATAGAATGGTGGAAAAAAAAGCAAGGAGAAAAAGAAAAGAAAATTGTACAAGAAATTGGGAAGTAACCAACTCACTGAGTAAATAAAAGCAGATTGAAAATCAATAAAACTAACCAAATAGACCTACAGTTAAGATGCAGCCAATTTGAAAAAAAAGAAAAAAGAATCAAAAGATTATATCAGATTTAACTATTTAAATAGCAAAAGAAAACATCGAGATCGATAAATGTAAAAACTTGTCTCTCCCACATCTTGACTTCTCCATCAGCACTTGCTGAAAGTAGAGTTTATGACTCTGTCCTATCCTTTTTAGAGAAGAAATGAAAAACTGTACAGATAAAAATCACATTCTGATTAATGTATTATGGGCCAAGAGGATATGATGGCTTATGTTTGTACCGCTCATTATCTTGATGTACTGCATTTTTATCAGTGAGAAAACTGTTCTTTACTATGAAATCAAATATATTCCTAGGAAAATAATGAAGTCAGGAAAGCAGAATTTGAAATCAGAGTCTAACTTGCACATATTATGTAAAACCAACTGGTAGCTCAGCTATATTCAAATACAAATATTTTCAGCAGCTGTGATTTTCAGATCTTTAAGTGACATTCTCAGAAAGGAGTTGTGTCTTCAGTTTAGTCCTAGGCCAACAGAACAAGTTTATGATTTGAAATTCATCTTAAGCTCTACCCACAAAATCTAACAGTGTCTTCACATGCATGTACATGAAGTATTGAGGTTTAACAAACTGTCGTTATATTAAAAAGACCAAAGAACACTTCACACTGTAAAGTACTGCTTCTCATTTTCATTATGTTCCTTTTTTGTAGGAGTTCATTACAGAATAAAACTGACCCCATCACAATAAATCTTGAGGAGTTCAAAGCCTTGCTGCTCCATAATTATTATGATTAGGCCTCTAACTGCAGCCTGACTTCAGCATTTAGGAATTGATGGCTAAAAGTTAAGACTTCTTGTTGCCTTGCATTTAACATACAGTTAATCCTAGCAATTAATAAACCCAAGAGTTCACTAAGTAGAACCCCAAAAAATAGCTGCTCTGTGTATTATTACATATCTGGAAGTGGCTGTAAGCACACTGAAGATAAGACACCTCATTTTATCTCAGAATACAGATCTAGGCACCTCATATTTTATACAGCTCTGCACAAAGGCCTTGTGTCACCACTGAAGTGAAAATGAATTTCCAGAATAGATGTGTTCTCTAAAAATATCATTGTATATATTCAATGCTTTGCTCTTTAGACATTGTTCATTTCTGGCAGGGTGGAGTAAATATTGGTTTACCCCATGGTTGAGTAAATACTGGTTTTGTAGGGCATCGAATCTAGGCTGCCTTGTCCCAAAACACAAATGATGGTGAACAGAGAGAGTAATAAATCATGTAAGGGTAAACTGAGAGGTTTTTATGAATTTTTAGAAGTAATTGCTACAGTAAGACTGTCATTTATACATAAGAGGTTTTTGCATTGCTTGTACCTAATTATCAGAATGCCAGCAAAGTATATCACTATCACCCACACCCCCTCATTTGCTAGGAGTACCAGCTAAAACCAAGTGATATAAGCAACAAAACTTGGTCAAATCAATCAAGATAAATAAAAGAACTATTTATAAAACAATAAATTAAATAATTACTGAAGATTTACCTGAAGCTAAACTACAACATCTTGGTAGGACAAATTATTCACTTCTATTGAGAAGACCAAAGACTTAAATGAAAAAGGTATGTTTTCTCTGTGGGAATTGTTGCCACAATCCATGGAAATACTGTTTATTTTCTGACAGTTGTTCATTATTACACAGTTGGAACAAGGAATGAACTGTTTCATGTTTGATTGTTTTATGGACAGAAATTAAACTCTGTTAAGAATATTTGACAAACGTGATATGCCACAATCAAGTTATTTGAAGCTTGACGTGTCTTTATCTAGCAATCGAAAGTTAACTTTCACAGGTGTCTGTAGTGAAAGACTAAAAGTGAAAATAACTGTTTGTTTCCATCTATTTTTTGTTCAAAATAGGCAAATAAATTCCGGAGAAGTCATCATTCACAGGTTTATTTAACAATCACTAGGAAGTGCTGGAAATCGAGAGAACTTTTCTGTCATCTCTTCCACCAAACTCTAAATATATTTTCAAAAATTCTGGAGATACCACCTTTGTCTGCTTGATCACACTGACATCCTGAAGCATTTCCCCTAACAGAGTGTTATCTTAATATCCTTAGATGTAAAGGCCTTTGAAATTGTTTCCAACCTCTTGAAGTTAGTTTTATATAGTAACCCAAAATAAAGAAACCCAACTGCATTTTCTAAATGTTGCATATTTTACAGGTCCTGAGGGAAAGATGTTGTTAGCAAATGAAAATATGGCTATGTCTTTTGCAATATCAATGTTTTTTTTCATATTCTAGTTTTAAAATCCTATCCAATATGAGTTTGCATGTTGAAGTTTATGATGCAATACATTAAATAGGACAAACTTCGTAACTCCTTTTTTAAAATCAGGTTGAAACAGTGTAGAAAAAATGTAATCATTAACAGCAAATGATTTCATTACTGGTATAAATGCTAAGACTGAAATATGCAAATCATCAGCACAGTTCAGTAACTTCCTCTGGAGGAAGGTGCTGACCTTTCAGGAAAGAGCAAATCTACTTTAAAATTTGCAGTTCAACAACAAAAAAGTTTACAGAAATTGTCTGTATGCAGAACAGTATGTATTTAGAGGCTTAGTAGCATGACCATGCCATTTTAGAAACCTTACACGGTCTAATTTTTTTCCCTAATCATATCTGAGTTCTTTTGCCTGTACTTATTGCACAAAATTTTATACCAGTTCCTATTTTAAATACAAGGCAGGCAAGAATTATTTCCTTGGTCATAGAGATTTTTGCAGTGCTTGTAGTTTTTATGTAACAACTGTTTTAAGACTAAGTTCACAAAACCAGAAATGTTTTTCTGATGAAAATAGAGACATACGGTTAAGAGAAAAATAAATACTCTGCTAAAAGAAAAGAGTATTGCTTTCAGAAATGCTGAAAATTAATCCAAACCTTTGTGCTTTATTTATTAATTTTTTTAAATTATTCCCTTTTTTTGTCCAGGAAAGATGGTTATCCTAAATCATTATCACTTTTCTCTTTAGCTTTATCCTACAGATAACCTTCTCTGAGGACAGAAAATTGACAGACTGCATGTAAATATGCATGTAAGTATTGAAGTTGGGAGAAGATTTTGCTGTCTGGGTAAGAGCACTTTGAGAGGAAGTCCTATTAAAAAGATAAATGAATATACAGTGTTTGCTGGGAGCAGCCCTCTCCTTGTGCAGATCTTCTGTGATTCATGCATGACTTCACTGATTTGTTTTTATTCAGTCTGAAGCCTATTCCCACGTTGCCAGCGAGGTGGTTAAGTAGGCTCTGCAGCCCAGGACATGAGAGCTTGCAAGACATCTTGCTAATGACATCTTCCAAGTCTCGACTCAGTTTTCTTTCTTTTGCAGGTTCTCACTCTGCTTATATGAACAAAAAAGGGGCAATCATGTCCAAAGCAGTTCTCCACAGATTAAATAGTTCTATGTAACTAAAGAATCACTGGAAAATTACATAGAATGACCTATGCTAAAATTATTTATCACTTTTTAGGTTTGAACATAGCTTCTGGTTGCCAGAAATTATAATCAGTTCAGATCCTGTACAAAGAAATATTTTAATCCAAACAATTGAAATGTTTGGATAAATATGTTGTTTTAGGAGACTGTGAGAATAATAACAAAGGGTGGGAATTATTGTCCTTGCTATTGACTCTCCATTTAACTAGAAACATTAGAAGATATACCAGAAACAAAAACTAGCTTCAAAGATTACTTGGTTCAAATAGATGTCTGATATAGTGTGATACCTTGTGTAGAAAAAAATATCTATCGATTCAGAGGAAACAACATGCTGAGTTTATTGAAAATAAACAAAGGCAATCTTAAAAAAGGGAAATGAAAAGAATCTAGCTTCCTCATGCTAAAAGGCAGAAAGACAGAATCTGTACTATTGTTGATACTAAAATCAGGGAATTACTGCAAAAAACTACTACGAACTACTTTGAGGATGTTTTTTTGGCCTTGCAAACAATCTTAAATCATCTCTAAATCTAGATTATCAGTGTTACAATCTGAGTGCCCCTGCAGTACTAAAGATTCCAAAGAATTAATGAAGAAGTTATTTCATAATGATTGGAGTGTAGGACAACATAAGTTTTTCAGACAGGCTGAGAAGAAAGAAGAAATCTAAATGAATTCTAAACACACAGCCTCAACAGGACCTCAGGATGTCCATTCAGTCTGTCCTATATGATGGTAAATAAATATACCTGACCCCACACCCCAAAAACTGTTTGGCCACTTCTTTGTTATGAAAATCTGCAAAGAAAATTATTTCATGAACTTAATAAGAATATTTATTTTGGTTTTTGTTTTTTTTTTTTCTGTTTACATTTATTCTTGCAAGCAAGAACTTACATTAATAACTCAGCATGTAGAACAATTATATTTTACCAGTGCCCTCACTAGAAAAAAACCAACCAACAAACATAGAGAACAACTAACTGGTCGTTTTCAGGAAGCTTGTTTTCTGGGGAAACTTGTATTCTCTTTTAGTGTCTTCTTTTATGGATCTAGTAAGTCTCTATCTAATGACTCAGTCCATACAGGTCAGTTTACGAAACAGCTTCAATTCTTTATTAGGCTACTTTTAATTCCCCCTGCTGTCAGTCTCTACATTCTTACCAACCTTACCAGAAACAGTATTTTGGCAAGGTTTCAGCATTGGCAAGTAGAGCAACCCACTAATTCTACATTGTAACAGCAATTCTGTTAATACAGCAATACTGTTAATAGGTTTTGAAGAAGATGTGAAGAAAGATAAATAATGACTGTGTTTGTAGATAAAATATCTTTAAAATTTCCAGTTACTTTTCTCCTTTGAATGCTTGTCCATGTATGAATTCACAGTTTGGGTGATTTTTTTTTTCTTTGTCTTTTTTGGTTTTTTTTTTTTAAATTTTATTTTAAGAAGCATTCTTTGGAAAGATGTTAATGGAGATATCACTCAGCAAGGCACCAGCAATAATATTGGCTCCAGTTGAATATACTTTAATCAATGAAGGAAGATCCACCTGGGCAGAAGTATTTTAACACAGTCCCTGATCTAGTTTCTCTGTGTGCAAAGATCTCTAACTATTGATCCAAACAGCCACTAGAGTTTTCAGAACAGTCAGCTCTTTTGCAGCAGGAGGTAATTCCTGCTATTAATACCTGTAATCAGGCATAAACCCTTTGCCAACAACAGAAGAGTAGACTACAGACTGTCTGACAAAGCAGACATTTATATATAAAAAAAAGTACAGGAGATTTGTGTAGTCAACAGGCTGTAGCTTATTGCTCAGTTGTTGCCTACATCAGGTGGCTAACTTGTCTTTGGATGGTTGGACTTTATTTCTTTTACTCTTTTCTTATGGCCTCTTCTTGCTGCATTTCAGACAAACCTCATCCTTAATTAAAAACTTTGCTGCATAGCAGGTACATATACTGATCTTCTTTAGCAACCTGTGTTCTGCCCTATTGACCTTAGCTGCTGAATTAATGCAATATACTATTGGACATAAATTTTAATCTAATTACTTGTTCCAGATAGCATGAGAAAAAATTCAGTGTCTTATTTTGGTTTTGAAAAAAAAACAAAAACATATTGCTTTCTCACTTCAAATAAGTGCAGTTTTGGTAGGAGCCTTTCAGCATCAGACACAAAAAATAAGGCAACGAGACCGAAGATTGAGCCTATATAGAAAAAAANGCATTACATCCAATCAGATTAGTATCAAGTCAGTTATTTCACTTTAGGTAGAATCTTGGATAAATTGTGACAGAGATCTTATTCATAAAGGAAACAATGTAAGAGGGATTGATTACCACCATGTGAAGCTTCTATTTCCTAACAGAAGAAATGGCCTCCAGAAAAACTGTCTTCACAAACAGAAAGAGTAATGAACAATTTCCAACAGTGTAGAGTATCAAGTTAAATTCTGTGGAGAAATAAGGATTCTTGTTAGCAGCAATAGCTTTGCAAATCTTTAATAATCCAGTGAGAGTAGCAATGAAATGGAACAAGGAAGAAAGAAATGGCTGACACATGAGAAAGAGTTTAAGGCTCTTACCCTAAACTTAATTTTAGCACCTGAAGGCAGATATCAGCAGTGAGCCATACCAGTAATAAGTATTAATAAAACCAGCAGTGATTTGGTGACGCTCTTCTCCTTAACTGATCCAGAGGGTAGCTATTGCAGTTGGGATTTAGAGAATCTAAATAAGTATTGTGGTCTATTTTGAGGTAGGAAGGACAGGACCTTTGGAAACTGTGGTGATGTGTTATCATTAACAGAGTGAGGAAGTGAATCAAATCTGCTGTTACACAGCTACCAAATAGACCATTTTCTTTGGTAGCCAAGGTCCTTGCAAGAAAAAATCCTGCCCTCTTTAACAGTTGTTGCAATTGTAAGAAACTTCACTTTCTCCATTTATTGTCTTTTCAGAAAAACATACATAACTGTTACATTATGGTGTTTTCGGTGCAGAGAAGACACTAAAATCAAACAGGATCATGCGTATAATTGATCTCTCTATGATATTTATGGCTAACCACTAACTTGGATCTTACTTTTCAGTGGCTGAGAAGAGGGCGATCTCGTACCCAGAAAACTTGTCTTCTGGGGATTTTCTCCAGTCTTTTACTGACCTGTGGCCATTTTAATTACCTATACTATTATGAAAGTGGTGAAGGCCAGGAGTAAAAAGAAACATGCATCGTGCCTGCAAAAGGTGTGATACTTTCTCCTCACTCTTCCTGATATTCTGGGAGTCTGGGTTTGGTAGATGCTGAATGCAAAATTCCTAACCTTTCTTAATGAAGAAGTTAATTTTATCTCCAGTAAAAAAGTGAAGGATAAATATGTGAGTGAGTTGACTCATCTAAGAGCTACTCTCTTTCCTAAGGTTGAAGTTCCCTTACAGTCATTGTGCAAAGCCTGGAACTATTTATTTCCAAACAAGGGGCATTGCGTTTCCAGTCCTGAGCAACCCTTTGTGGCGGTGTTAAACAACACAAGCAGTCTCTTTCTAAGGGAAAAGTATGAAAATCAGAAACTTACCAAACTGTATGCATGTATTTCTGGTTTCTCTTCAACAGCTATTTTCGGAGTCAGAGGCTAGAGCCTCAGTTGTGAAAGTGTAAGGCTATATTTTGGCATGAACCTGTCTCAGCCAAACAGCATCTTGCCCTGAAATCTGCCTTCTTCAGTCTCAGACAACCTGCAGTTGTGGTTGGCACCGACATCATTGTCAGGGTCATGTCCCTCACTGGCAGGGACATGTTCTTGCTGTTTGTATTAAAAGTGGTCCCCAGGTGCAGAAATCTACAGAGCTCGCTGTCTGCTGCAGAGAAGGCTGTTATCTCTCTGATGGATTGTCTGATGTGTCCTTTCCAGTGAAGTCCTTGCTGCTTTTTATTTATTATAATCTTCTGAATATCAGATGCATTTTGAATTCTCGTCTTGTTCCTTGAACTGTTGACTCCTCTTAGACTTGTGTTTTCTCCAAATGTCACAAACATATTCTTGATTCTTTCAAGCCATTAATGAAAACATCGATTAAAGCTTGAGCCAAGACAGAACTCTGCAGATATCAATCTGAAATATCTTCTCAGTTCATTAGCAAACCATTAATATTTTACTGTTACTGAGTCAGGAACTTGGCTTATGGCCATAGTATCAAGACTGATTTTCCTAATGTTACAAATGTCATGTGTGCTAGTGCCAACAAGCTTCCGGAGGTCAAAATATATCAGAAATTTTGCTTCATCCTGATCTTTTAGGCCAGTTCTATTGTCAAAAAGGTATTGCAATGATCAGGAAAAAGTTATGTTCTTTACTGTTCTTGTCATTCAGTTGCTTATGAAATGATTACTTAATGACTTAGGGAAGCTGAAACAATAAATTAATTCATTATCTACAAGGTGGGGTTTGTTTGTTTTGTTTTGTTTTGTTTTGTTTTTCCATTGATACAGTTTCTTTTGGGAGGGTGAAAATTAACACTTTCACAATTCCTTCAAGAATAATTCTGAGATGGTCTCAATGACTTATCAGGTATTTCAAGATTAATTTTATCATTGTCTGTATGTTTGAACTTCCCTAGTTTCCCCTATCCAAAGTCACCCTCCATACATTTTGTAGAACTGTGCCCTACATACTGTTTTCTAATAAATAATTAGGTACTTAGTCTTGCATTGCTGTCATCCTTTGGTTGCTGCTGTTGCCTGATCAAAAATTTCATCTACAGCTTCTTTTTGATAAGGACATTTCTTTTGTTCTTTCTCCTTTTATCTTCACCCAGAGAAATGCAACAAATTTGCCCCTCACCTCTTTCTCAACTTCAGAGAGTGACTTCAAAGCATTCTTGATCTACAGTGTAATATTCGTTTCCTTTTTTCCTGTTTGTGCTTCCTGAATAAGCTATTTCTATTTTACCAGCCTTCCAATTCTATTGATTTGTTTCACCAGCTTTCTGTGATGTTGAACAACCAAGTATTTTGGTTATGAAGCAAGATTTCAGATCCTTTCTCTTCAGTTCCTGTACTGTTTTGAGTTGATGTATAAGTTGTGTCAAATTGACTCTTATTGGTCTAAAGACAGCAGAAGAAAACATCTTTATACTTGGACACAAGTGCAATGTTGTGGAGTAAGCCATGTTGTCTCCATGGGGTTGCATGATCACTGATACTCAGATGCAACATTAGGAAACTTGGCATGACCAACCCACCTTTCTTGAAGGTTCACACTAAGGCAGCAGCTGCCTTTTCAGATGTAATATTTCAGGCTGGCAGATGGTTGTCCCGTCTTCTAGCAGAGAACTGCTACTGTTGCCTTTAGACAGTGATTTTGAATGCCTTAGCTTTAGGGAAGCCTCATTATTAAGCACTCCATTTTGCAGACCCACAATGGTATGACAATACTTGGGCACCTGGGAAATGAGATTATGAGGCAAAGTCTTGTGCATCTAATAGATTCAACATAGTACTCTCAGACCACCTGATCTTGATCATCTTGTTTACTCAGTTCTGTCCTTTACTGAGATCTATCATTCTTCTCAGTGAATGATCTACTCCAAAAGTTCAGTCTAGCTTTCTGAAAGGATCCTGGTGCAAACATTTAAACATCCAATATGTCCTACCTGAGTTCTTTCTGTTGGTTAGTTCACCAAAGTCTAATGAAGTTCAACATTGTTTTTCCTCAGCATGGTATTCACTCAGCCAGTAACAGTGCTGGAAATACTTTCATTATACTTAAAATCCTGTTACAGTCAAAAGGGAACATGTCATATATATGAAGCCATGGATTCATTGAAAAACTAATTGAAATCTTGATAGTCTCATCAAAATATATCAAACAGTTATTTATCATAAAGCTGGTTAACAGCACTACTAAGATGTGTAGTTCAAATTATTACAGCAAAGCCTCTTTAAGACTATTATCCCTAAAACAATTACACAAGAAAACCTCCAAATATCCACTTTTTTTTCTGGGGTATTGTGCTTACCCTTGCAGTGTCCTAGTGGATATTAATATCAATAGTGAACCACCATCCTCAAAGAGAGAGACCATGGGTGACAGTGAGCAATTGTCACCCCAAATTCTTCACCATGAGACAATGTTTATAGCATGAGATCTCTTCCTCCTCAGCTTCAGAGTCAACTAGGTGCTATATTTATATATTATCTTGTCACCGTGTCCCTCCTTCTCATTGCTTCTCAGGCAGTGTTAGTTAGCCATGTGCTACGCTTTCCCCAGTGCTGTTGCCCCAGAGAGATTTGTTGTCCCCTAGCAACTGATGTAACCTGCAGTGGCTATTCTTTCTGCAGACCTCTGCCCCAGGCAGCCGATACAGGCACATGGCCACAGGGCAATTGATACCATGGCTAAATCCAGCTCCTTCAGTGGCAAGCAGACAAGTCTTGAGATCCTAGAAGTTATCAAGACAACTCCTACTTCAACACCTCAGGGAGGAGTGTGCTTCAACTTAAATGTCACATCTAATACGTCTTGTCTTTAATGTAGTTTTGATGCTTTTGTTGAATATTGCTGTTTATAATAATGGATCCCAATCTGCTGTCCTTACCTATATGCCTCAGCCAAAGCTTAAGGATACAAATAAAATCCAAACCAACAGTGAGTCTAAGGGAAAGATACATTTGTAAGATGTTTGTAAGATAGGATCAAAGGAGCTAGTGACTTCAAATTTAGGAGTCTAATTCTATGGTCATCTAAAAAATGATACAATGATTACCTGAAGTCCAATTTTAGTCCAATATCATGAGTTAGTGAGTCCCCTTAACACTCTCACTAAAACTATGAGTGCTAAGGATGCTAAACATTTTAGTATATCATGTCTTTAATCCTTTGTTTTGCTGATTTCACAGGGGTGGTTTTTTGGGAGGTGTTTTTAACTTTGAAAGTTTTCTTTGTAATTGGAAGTGAAGAGTCAAGATACAGAGGTGTACGCACAACTCAGTTGAAACTCAGAAATATAACTTAAGTCCCTAACTTCTGAAGGTTCAGCTCCAGAATACAACTCCACAGGTGAAACTCTGTTTTTAAATGTCCAAACCTGCAACGGTGAAGCTAGAATTACACTTGTTTCATACATATTATAAATTGGGCATTATGCCATCACTGTGGAAATCTGGATCCCAATTTGAAATTGTACTGTAGATAGCAATTTTAAGAACTTCTTTGACCTCTCAAATTCTTCTAACATACTTCATGCCCTAAATCTAAATGAAGTGATATTTTTTTATTTTTTAGGCCTAAATGCAACACAGCTTAAAAACGCTTCAGTAGCAATCACTGGTACCAGAATAGAAGCAGAAAAAACTAGCATGCCTCAAACAGATGGAGATATCCATCAAATGGTTTAAATATTTATACTGAAATACTTGTAAAATCTATGTATATTTTAGAAAACAGTAGTCAGGCAATGCAGTTTCATTTAAGAATTGTGTAAGACAGTGGTTTGGTTTTATGATTGCACTTTGACTAATGAGTTGTTTTCAGATCACATTGCTTTTCTAGGTTGCATGCTCTTAAAAAGAGAACTTAAAAGATTAATTCAGCTCTATAGATAAGCTCATTCACTTCAAGCAGATTCATTTCAGGTTTCACTTTCAAGATGTTTTACTGAGGTAAGTAACACTTAAGATATATGTAACTGTCTGCAAGACCAAGGATTGATAAAATTGTGTATAAATCCTGGCTTACTCTGTGGCAAAGGCATACATCTGTCTTTGTCTATCGAAAAAGCAATTTTAAAAAAGCATAGAATGGGTTGGATTGGAATGGACCTTACAGCTCATCTAGCTCCAATCCCCTTGCCATGGGCAACGATACCTTCCTCCATATCAAGTAGCTCAAAGCCTCATTCAACATGAGTTTAATGTTTCCATCCAGGAGAGAGTTAAGAAACCCATGTATAATCACAGAACCACACAATGATATGGGGTTGGGAAGTGACCTCTGGAGATCAGCTAGTCCAACTGCCCCGCCAAAGAAGGTCCACTTAAAGCAGGTTGCACAGAAACTTGTCCAGGTGGGTTTTGAATGTCTCCAGACATGGAAACTCCATCACCTCTCTGGGCAGGATGTTCCAGGGCTCTGTCACTCTCAAAGTGAGGAAGTTCCTCCTCATGTTTAGATAGAACTTCATATGTACAAATTTGTGCCCATTTCCTCTTGTCCTCTCACTCAGCACTGCTGAAAAAGATAAGCCCCATCCTCTTGG
>VZRU01004764.1:684338-699048 GCA_013398155.1 Pedionomus torquatus
CATCCATCCATCCATCCATCCATCCATCCATCCATCCATCCATCCATCCATCCAGTCATGCCACCATAGAAGGCTATCAGGTTAGTCAGATGTGATTTCCCCTTGGTGAATCCATGTTGTCTGCTTCTGATAGCTTTATTTTCCTACAGATGCTTTGAGGTGATGCCCAGATTGAGCCATTCAATAATCTTTCCAGGGGTGGAGGTGTGGCTGACCGGCCTGTAATTCCCCAAGTCTTCCTTCTTGCCCTTTTTGAAGACTGGAGTGACATTGGCCTTCCTCCAGTCCTCAGACACCTCGCCTGTTCTCCAGGACCTTTCAAAGATGATGGAGAGCGGCCTGTCAATGACTTCTGCCAGCTTCCTCAGCACTCGTGGGTATGTTGTTGTACTTGTGGGTTTGTGTAGCTGTGGCACTTCAGGGCACACTCTAGGGCCAAAATTGTAGGGTTTTTTTTTGTGTGTGTATGGTTGGACTTGATGATCTCAGAGATCTTTTCCAACCATGATGATTCTGCAATTCTGTGGACCCAGTAGGACCCATGGACTTGCAGATATCCAGTGCACATAACTGTTCTCTGACTTGCTCTTCCTCAGCCAAGGGGAAGTCTTTCCTCATCCAAACTTTCTCTGTTACATCCAAAGTCTGGGACCCCTGAGGGCTGACCTGAGCAGTAAAGACTGAAGCAAATAAGGCATTCAGCATCTTCTGCATCCTCTGTCACCATGGCACCAGACTCATTTAACAGCAGACCCACATTTTCTCTAGTTTTCCTTTTGCCTCCAGTATACTTGAAAAAAACTCTTCTTGTTGACTTTGACATCCCTTGCAAGTTTTAGTTCCAAGAAGGCCTTGGCTTTCCTTGTTTCATCCCTGCGTACTCTAATGGCATCCCTGTAATCAGTCCCTTTTTCCACTCAGTGTAAACTTCTTTCTTCCACTTGAACTTTTTCAGAACCTCCCTGCTCAACCACTCAGGTCTTCTACTTCCCTCGTCTGGTTTGTTTGTGTTTTTCTTTTTTTAGGGATGCACCAATCCTGGACTTGGAGAAAGCGATATTTGAATATCACCTAGCTTTCTTGAGCCTACCTACTTTCCAGAACCCCAATCCATAGAATTTCTTCAAGCAGTTTCTTGAAGAGTTTGAAGTTAGCCCTCCTTAAATCCAAGGCTTCAGCCTACTTGTTTTATTCATACTACTCACGATCCTGAACTCTGTATTTTCATGATCACTGCAGCCAAAGCTGTCCCCAAACTTAATGTCCTCCACCAGTCCCTCTTTGCTTGTCAGAACTAGGTCCAGTAGTACACCTCTCCTTGACTGGTTCCTCCACCACCTGAGTCAAGAAGTTTTTATCAATACACTGGAGGAACTTCCTGGACTGGACATGCTTGCTGTGTAGTCTTCCCAGCAGATATCAGGGTGATTGAAATCCCCCATGATAACCAAAGCCTGTGATTGCCAGGCTACTTTCAGCTGACTGTAAGAGGCCTCATCAGCTTCTGCATCCTGATCAGGTGGCTTGTAATAAACACCCACAACAACGTCCCTCCTATTGCTCTGCCCCTTAATCCTTACCCAGAAGCTTTCAACTCTCTCTTCATCTGATCCCAGGGGGGGGCTTTAGGGACATCTCCTCACTCTCTATCCATTTTTTAATGTAGAGGGCAACACCTCCACACCTGCATTTGTGTAGAGGCACTTCAGCTGGGCTGTTGGTTGTGCCACCTTCTTAGGAGAACACCCCCTGAGGTGTCTTGCAGGTGTTTCTCTGTTGACTTCAGCTACCTCAGGAGCCCCTGGCTCATCTCCATAAGACTTTGAGTGCAGTACAGTGTCCCAAGTGTGCCTCAGAGCAACAGGTTGAAGGCTCTTACTAACACCCCATCCCTCTAACCCTGATGTGTTAACTCACAGCTTGCCACAGACAAGCCCTGTACTATTATCTCCTTCCCACTTCATATCTAGTTTAAAGCCCCGTCAATGAGCCCTGCAGTCTCTTGGGCAAAGACCGTCTTCCCTCTTTGAGAGAGGAGTCTCTCATTTGATGACAGACACCATCCATGGTGTCACCAACCAATCCTTGGTTTAGATACAATATCCACAGCCACCACAGCCCAGGTGTGTTTCTGATTGCCTTGAAAGTTTGCTGTTTTTTAATTATTTTGCACACTGCCCACTTAGGATGGTTTGCCACCTCCTCTCCTGTCTCAACCACACAGGAAAGCAGATGGAAGTCCAGTGAAGGCCTGGACCACAAGTAGAACCAGACCAGATTTGGTGCAAGTCCATAAGCAAATTTCCCTCTAAATATCATTGCAGCAACTCCTTTAAAAATACTGGAAGAAAATATCATCATGGCTATGGCAATTGGCCAAGGGCTTATGACCACCTGAGTTGGAATAGGTTTGAACTCACACTTCTGAAGACAATTTCCTGTGGTTCTGGTTAGTTCTGAATGATCAGGTTGCTTTACAACAGCTGCTGTGCTACTGTCGGAGAAAGGGCATGAAAGACATTTCAGGATTCATGGCATAAGGCAGAATAATGGTCATGAGAACCTGCATTTGTAATCTAGTAATGAAGCATCTGTTTTTGCAATTTGCATTAAGTAGTTCCTGAATAAAAATGAAATTAAATTAGGGAATGCTCCTAAGATACATGGAATATCTGGTTTGATTTCTGGGTGGCTCAGGAGAGGGAGTGTCCTGTTTCTAAGTGATATGGATAGGCAGAGAAAATCAGGCCTTCTTTGGATGCTCTTTAAGAAAAAAATGTTAATAGTGTTTAGTTACGTTTTCCAGATTAGGAGCTGTAACACCATTGTGTTTTGAATTCCACCCTAAGATTTAAGCATTAGGTATTGAAAGTCCTAGTTTGCAAGACTGTGGAAGTTCTTTGCAAATGGTGCTATGTTTATACCAAATACTACCAAACAGTTCTGTATCTTATGCATAGATGATCTTATTATGGAAAAATGGCACCATACCTTATTACTACTGAACATATGTGTACATATGGACTAAATATATGTATATCTATATGATATATATATGCATATATGTATCTATATGAGCTAGAGGACCATCATGATGTAAAGGAGAGCGGCTAATCAGGACAGTATTATACTGTAAAAATAAACTTTTACTCAATTTGTTCATTAGTAACATACTTGTTAATGGTCAGATTTTAATATGAATCAGCACCGATATGCATACAAAACTCTTCTCTTTTGACAGTCACATTCTAGATTATCTGTGACTGTACAATACCATGGAGCAGATGCCATATAGTTAGTACTGATAGGTACAGTCCTTGGTTGCAAAGGTCCTGCTAATCAGACTTGAAAGTTAGTCAGCAAGTTAGAATTGAAGTGCTAAAGTGAGTTTGTCTTCCTTCAGTTTTCCTCCAGTTCTCCCCTCTCATGCTTGATGTGCTTATGTTAGTGGCCTCCCATCAAAAGAGGAAGGGCTCCTCCTTTACTCCCTTAATGTTGATCTTGTTCTCTGCCAGTCATCCTTGTGTATTGGGAAAGATGTCCCTTGTGCTTATCTTGTTATTTGTCTGGCAGCTTTAGGTGTCTGGATGACTTTTATGTGCAACGCCTCCTTGGTGATCATGTTACTCACGTATTCAAATGAAATTGTGACTTGGCTATGCCATCACAGTGTTATAAATACATACTACTGTCAATAGTAGTAAAAAGTAGTAATAAAAATAATAGTTTAATAGTTATAGTATAACTAATGTTAATTATATCCTGATTAGTCTATTCATAATTTATTGGCATGACAGGCCTCTGCATGGTCTACAATCTCATTTGTCTTGACTTAATTATTTTCACTTATTTTTTTTCAGTCTACTATGAAAAAATGTAACATAAATCTTTCAGAATGATAGAAGTCTTATGGAGGGAAACCTCCACTTTCTGACTACGGGCAGAGATGACTCAATCTTTTTCACCCTGGGAGCTGGCCACAACAAAACTGCTTTGTTTTTGCTCTCATCAGCTACAGTGTGACATGCAAAGGCAAAGATGCTGTTTCCCATCTACTAAGTGATTGTATCACTATCTGTATCGAAGTAAGTATCAAGTTCACACCAGGGTCAGCGTGTTGGATAATAATGCCTCTAATGCTGAAGTGGTTTACTTCTTTCTTTAATCAAACAGCCAAGAGAAAATATAATTATGTAGTACAGGTCTGAATGGCAAATTAATCAAACCTCTTTAAAGTTCTTATTTTGCAGCTGGAACATTGCCTGCTCTAGCTTAAAAGTATTTTGCCAAATACTTAAGGTGCTCAAAATTTACAAACCAGGAAGGATGTGCATTTTCTGGGCAAATGTCCTCTGGATCTACTTGAGCTATCTTTCTCTTAACTGTCACTGACTCCAGAGGAACAGTGTTTTGATAGTTCTCAAAGTATATATTTTTCTAACAGAGAAGAAACACAGTCAGTTATTTCAGGGTCCAGATGTATTTCCTGCTTACATTTGGAGTTGTCAAATGGTAGTGAGTAGAGAAGCTTAACCTAAGCAAGGACTTAGTAAATACTGATAAGAAAATAAAAGTTTGCTTCCGTTTCATAACTAGTTACTCAGTGAGAACCAGAAAGAAATCCATTTTGTAAATATTACCTAGTTGTTGAAGTGTAGCTTTCTCATTCCCCTGTGATCATGGCACAAGATTGCCTAAAGAACAAATTGTTGCAGAGCTGTTGATCATATGCATGTTTGATAACCTTATCGTTAAAATCATTTATTTGGGTTTTACCTAGTTTACTTCAGCAGAATTTCTACCTTGGGAAAGATTGAGTGGCTCTAAGGAGACTCTTTTAAACAGCAGCCCTGACTAACATTTTTACCAGAGCAAAGCAAGTGAATGTCAACAAAGTAATTCAGTCTGGGAACCTACAGTTCTTCCCTGATTCACCTC
Source organism: Pedionomus torquatus (assembly GCA_013398155.1). Lineage (NCBI taxonomy): Eukaryota > Metazoa > Chordata > Aves > Charadriiformes > Pedionomidae > Pedionomus > Pedionomus torquatus. The sequence goes on from VZRU01004764.1 coordinate 689,277, forward strand.
CTCTTTCAAGGTGGGAAAGCGAGTGTCTGCCCCAGAGAGGAGAATTAGCCTGCATTGACATTGTTGTGGCCACAGTTCTAGATTCTCAATAGTTAAAAACTGGCTTGGACATCTATCCATTGCTATCTGCAGAGTGAGTCCACAGGTGTCTACTGGCTTCTCCTGTCCCTCTCCCTCTGCTCCTCACTATATTCAAAGTTCAAGGTGAAAATCTGTTGACTACAAAATGTTTCACGTGCCTTGTTACTATCAACCCCTTCTTCATTTTGGTATTACTCTCTTACTTGGCTTGTCTGTTTGTATATAGGGACAGACAGAAGAAATTAATAGCAAATACAATGTAAATTAACATAAATTTGAATCAAATAAATATCCTTCCTGTTTTCACTATCCGGTAAGAAAATAATATAAATTGAGAATTTGGAATCTGTTATGTTAAGCAGTTTGTTTAGTCAGGCATTACACTGCTAATTCAGATTTTTTTCTGCTTTCCGTGCTTTCTGTGCTGGAAAAAAGCCAGATACAAGGAAAGGATGCATCGATCATTTTATTTGACTAAAAACATATATAATTTAGCAGAGGCCAACAACTTGCAAAGGCTAACACCAATGTCCTGAAAATTCAGAGCAATTAATAGGTTAATACTATCAAAATGCAAACTTAGTTGAAAAATGCCCTTAATATTCACCTGTAAAACAAGATTTGGACAATATAATTTCTATTAATCTTAAGCAAAAAATTTCTTGTAATTAGTATTTCAGATAAATCAACTTCATACAAATGCATGAGGTCAGATTGAGCTCGACAGGTACCCTGTTGAATTACAAATATCATCTCATGCTGGGTTTGCTAGAAAAGACAGGACATGGACAAAATACTTTAATTTTTTATTTTTTATTTTTTTTTTAAACAGAACCTTCCCAAGTTTTTTTCAAGAAGAAATGTAATCAACAAGGAGGGACATCCATAAAATTCCCACATAACCACATGCTCCATAGTTACTCACAGTAGATCTTGGGGGTGAAGCAGAGAGGGGAACTGAATTGAAATGTCACTTTCACATAAACATTCTCAACTACTTGGAAGAAGGGTGTTTCCTTATTTTGGACAATTAAAAAGGAAAAAAAAAAAAAGAAGAAAATAAAATCCTAGGCAGCCTCCAGGATTGAATGACATCCACATTATCCCATTCAAATCCCCATGAGTTCTGCAAAAATTGCAATGATAATAGAAACAATGTTATTCTTCCAGTAATATGTACACGAGGGCATTGGTATCTGCACTCACTTTACTTTTGATAATCAAACCTCAGACATGAGGGTTTTTTTAACTAGTTTTCAGAACACACACATACAGAGCCAGACATACACTACAAGGGATCTTGTCAATTGAGGTAGATACAAAACACAAATACCACATAGTATTATCATCTCCATGTGTTAAGAAAAAAAAATTTTCATTCCTGTGGTGGTGAGATTCTAATGACCAGCACAAACTATCTGGAAACTCATGGAAACACAACAGTTGCAGAAAGAATTCAGACTATAGTGTTCTGGAAAGTGCTCAGATACTCAATCAAACAGAAAAACCCATAAATATATATTTTTTTAAAACACTCCTGTCCCTTTTGAGATAAAATGGCTTATTGAAAGAAATCAAGAAATAGTATTTTCTGCTGCTTTAACAACAAAGCCCAAACCAACCCCAATATGATCTGGAATCAGCTCCTAACACTTGTCCAGCCTCACAATGAAGTTATGTTATGTACTATGGAAAATGACTCGTATGAGAGAGAGTATTTGTGGACATTATGCAAAACTCAGAAAGGTTAATCAACAGCAGAGCTTACTTGTTCTAAAGATTTGTCTATTTTTTACAGCCCAGGAAATTATGAAATGCTCTAGGAATGAAACATTATTTATAAAAAATCTTATGCTCTGAGTGACAAATGACAGAAAGAAAAAAGATGATTGTAGTATACCAGGACCCCAAAAATATAATCATCCATGCTTGTAAGATATCATGAATAGGGAGAAAACCATGTTCACCTCTAGCCATGTGAACTATGACTTCCTTCCACAAAGCTCAGCAGACCTATCTGTGTCCTAACAGGGATAAGAACCAGCATTAAAAACTGTGACACTTAGCAAAAATACAGGATCTTTTAAAATGGGTTGTGCCATACCCTGCTGTCATAGGTGCAGTAGAACACAAGATCAAGATGTGAGAAGAGTTCCAGAAAGAAAACTTGTGCCTTATCCTTTCCTCCTCTTGTGATCCCCTTTTAGGACATCTTAACTGGAAATGGCAATATGGACCCAGTATACTCTTTCTATTACCCTGCTTAATTCGGTACTTATTTCAGCCTTCCTGCAGTTCCACAACAAAGAAAACAAGTCACATTAAATTTTGCTCTTTAAACACCCCCCCTCTTTTTTTTTTTTTTTTCCTCAGTCAACTATAACCTATATAACATACAGTGTTTGGCAAAAATAATTTTGCCTAGAGTGAAAAGTGATGGAGCAGGACAACGAACCTTTTGTGCAGTGTTTGCAAATCTGGCACAATGCCTAGCTTTACTTTCTGCACTACATTTGCCACTGCAAAAACATATCATACTACTGAGGTGAAATAAAACTAGCTCTCCATATCACCTCTTGCAATCTCACTGAAATAAACACAATGCTTTCTTCAATGAAAATTAGATTAATCGTTTTAGGCAGGCAGCACAATGTAATATTCATGTAATGAAAGCTATCTTAGTCTACTCATCAAAAACAACTACTGTAGGGAAATAGACTTTTCATTATTTACATATCACTGAAGACATTAATTTGTGTCTTTCATTTATCTATTATACTCTACTAATGAATAAACGACTAAACTGAATACCTTATTCTGTAATTGCAGTAAAAAGAAAAGGAAGTCATCACGCAGGGATACTACCAGAATTAACCTTCTTCTATGTTTAATTTAAACATATGCAGTACAAATAATCTTACTTGAAACAGCTGGGCAGCTCAGAAACATGCATTCTGTTTACTAGCTTTTGAGTTTGAAATATGCAAATGTATATATTTATCTGAGGTTTGGCTGCAGTTAATTTGGGAAATTGCAGGTCTCTCACATTTTACTATTACATTTCTTTTCTATTTTTCAATCAACAGCAAGAGATAATAAATACACTGACCTCACACACACACACAAAAATTGGTTTATTTTTAAACAAAACTACCTATTTGGGCTCAAGTATTAAGATAACAGAAGCAAAAATAGCTGTGTTTTTTTTTTTTTTTTTTTTTTTTTGTTTTGTTTTTTTTTTTTTTTTTCTAAAGATGCTGTGGTTTAGATCATACTGCAACCCCTACACAGTTCACCTTGTTCTTAGTCTAGCTTATTACATAGTAAAGGTCCTGTGCCTCATGCTTTGTATTTATGTTTAAAGCCAAAGCTCTAATGGCTCAAATTATGAATAAACTAAGGGACTGCTACTAGCTGCCTTCTATATTGTCAATTTATGAAGAGAAATTTCTTAGAACCAAGAAAGATCACAGGATGACCCGTGGCAAGTGCTAATTTAAATCACTCATTGGATCAATTACGAAAGATGCCTGGGAGCAGGGAGCAAGGCTGAGGCACTCTCTCCAAGACTTTAATAAGTAAGCTACAGTATGTAGTGTTTTAGCTTTCCTGACCATGAACTTCTCACCTCTCTCTGGCCTGATGAGTCGGATTCTTCACTGCAGAACAGCAGAGCTTTAGTGGGAGCGGAGGAATTCCCTGGTGCAGGTTGCCTGCCACATACCCTTTTCACCAGCAAAGGGCAGGGACCGGGCATGGCAGTGAAAAGATATCTAAGAGCAGTGAGGGGGGATGACAGTGAGGCCAATTCTGTTAGCTCAACACTGACTTGAAGTGCTTACAGAACTGTTGCACAGTATGTCAAAATGGTTTTATAGGGCTTGAGGTTTTGTCATCTGCTCAGCTAAGGTTTTGACATCCTTATCCCAGTAAGTTTGTCAAAATACAATTTCCTGACTAACACATTTTTTTGTTTGTTTGTTTGTTTTTGTTGTTGGTTTATTGGTTTTTTTTTTGTGTTTTTTTTTTTTCCCCAAGTGATCTGCTTTGTTTTATTTGGTTGCTTTTCAGTTTTGACATATTTTTATTTGTTTCTTTTTAACTGCCAACACACTGTTTATTGTTCAATGCAAAGCACTTGATAATATTCTTAAGAAATTAGCTTATGTGGCAATGTATCTTCCTTTATGCACGACTGTATCTTTCGAATTCAAAGATGAACAATGAGTAGAGCTATAATCCCCTAGAAATCAACTGTTTTGTCATCAGGCATAATGCATTTGAGACTGATGCAGCATCCTAAAGCAAGAAAGCTTCTTAAAATTCCATTATTTTCCTATTAGCATGTGTCTTGAATTTTGTCATGTTTTCTCTATACCATAACCTCCACATTTCATATACTGAATTCACATTCAAGGCATCCTTCAGAATGGAATATGGACTGGCATCAAGTTCAAGTTGGTATAAACAAACTATGGTTTCAGGGGACTCAGGATTTCTCTAGATGAATGTAACGATCAGTGCAAATGTAGAGCAACCTAATATGTGCCCCCATGTCTTACTGGTTAGATCCTTATCCTGACAGAAATGTAGCTTAATTTCCACTGGTGACCAGACAAACAAGTTTTCTAACTCTCAGTGAAGATTTTAAGCTTTCACTCAAGATTAAAAAAAAAAAAAAAAGAAAAAGGTATTTTTAAATTCTAATTTAACTCTAATTCTGGAGTTTTTTAACTGTAAACTTAGTAACAACAATTTAAAATTAACAAAATATGTAGTACTCCTTTAGTAGTTCTCACAGACAGTAAGGAAAATAAAGGTGTTTATGATCCACCAAAGGTAGAGCCCAATCCAGCACTTAATCATGACAGCAAAAGCTTTAATCTTTCCAATTTGTGTTTCTCTATCACCTGGTGACTGTGTGAGCACAAAATTATATACATGATATATAGCATTAAAAGGAATAAGTGACATAAATAATTTGAAAGAAAATAATTGCTGCTATAATCTCAGTTTTAGCATTGTAACACTAGATTGCTGAAACAATATAGTTAAACCAATACTGTAACCTAATTTTCACCAATGAATTCATCATATTTGAACAAACACTCTTACTTTGATGCTAAAACCTAATCTGCTAGCTCTAACCTGCAAAAATCAGTTTCTTTAACAGCAAAAAAAAGAGAATATTTATACAGGTCTGCATCTTTTGTGCATATTGAATTTTGAAGAACATAGGTTATATGATGAGAGAGTGATTTCTTTGAAAAAATGATGTCTCATTCTCAGTCACCCAGATTTTATACTTATTATTTGGAAAACATTTAGTTTTATTTCCTGTTTTAGCTCCTCTGGCTATGTCATGATCTTTTAAAATTACACTTTAAACAGGGAATATGGAATAAATCTTTAACCTTTCAAGCTATGAAGGAACAGAGAATGAAGACTGTGCTGCACTGAATAGTTCAAAAAGACTTACTGTATGGTCTGAATGATGTATTTCAGACACAATTCTGATTTGCATCACACCTTTGTATTGTGACATAATCTGTATTTTAGAATGAGAGCATTCCTTCATTTTGAGGAATGGACATGTTAGCAAGGAAACAAGAATGAGATTCATCAAATCAAAATTTCTGTTTTTAAGCTAAAGCTGAGGATTTAATTTCACTACAGAAGTGCAGTGACAGTATCTTCTTACAGAAGTAACCTCCTGGGAATTTTATACCTTCTTAACAACTAATATGTATAAGAATAATTCCTCAGTTTATATATAAATATATATATAATTTTAAAAAAAATAATTGTTGATTTGGTTTTCCAGAATCTATGTGTGCAGACAACCTTGGGAAGTGGATAATGGCATCAGGAAAGGAAGATAAAGGAAGATAATCTAAACAAGCAGAGGATCAAAAGGATAACAGCACTGGTTTGGACATCTATCCTACTCAGACTTTATGTCTCATGGACAAAGAATGGTACCTAAAGATCCATGACATGTCCTTGCACCCTAACAGAGGAAGCTGGAGTCAAATAGGAAATAACAACAAGGGCTGTAGGCACAGGACCCGTGTCCCATCAGGGCACACAGGTGGGCTGTAACAAGCTATTTATTGGTTCCCAGTGTTTTCAGAAACTCCCAGAACAGCAAAAAAGGTAAAGTGTGTAATTTTGAATTTATTATCCAAGATCAGGGACTGGTACAGCATCCTCTGTTAGACTGCAAAATCATCTGAAATGTATGCGTGATCTCCTAAGCAAAACCTGACAGTGAGACCTTTCCAGTTCTCTATTGTAAGTGTTCAAAGCTAAGCCTTCCAGTGTGCTATTATAGTATGTTTAAAAAAAGTCCTTCGGTTCAAAAGTATCCCTAATACGTGCCATTCAGAAGAGTTTAATAGAGCTTGCTAAGACTTAAAACACATCTAAAGGCAAAGGCACCTTTAAAGATATTCAGTTTTTCTGTCTGCATACATTTTCTACTAAACAATACAGAGTCACACATGATCAATATCTCTTGGAAAGACATTGTTACTGGTCTGCTGTCAAAGCTGAAGTTTGCATTTCCTCTTAGAACTCAGTCACAGAATATTCTCTCTAAAATGAAACCTCTTACAATGTATATAAAAATATTTATTATATTCAGATTAATTTTAATTTCTCAGTGACTATCAGCTGAATTTTAGGTAGCCCTTTAAGAAGTACATGAGCTCTTGTTGGAACACATTTTTTCTGAATGATAATAACTGAATGCTGGAGAAGTCAAACTTTTTATACAAAGTAGTGCAATCAAGCAATTAATAATAAAAAACTTCAATGAAAAGAGGAAAGAGGACAAACACTTTATTGGGATATGAATTCAACTTTTTTTTTCCTAGTAAGGAAGAATTCTGAAAACGGTTGTTAATGTTTTTTTCATTTTTGTTAGTCTATTCTGAACTATGTAACAACTTTGAATAATGATGTAAGTTAATACATGTACATAGACTACCATGCAGTACAAATTCAGGTTAGTGAATAACTGTTCTGCGTAGCTTAGCTAATTAAGATGGTACTCATCAAGACATCATTTTTAGATTTTAAACCATTTCCAGAAGGGATTTTACACTTTTTTTATTGTACTTTCTTGCAAAATCCATTGAAAAAGAACATGCAAAATGCTTGACTGACCTGAATTTGGTTTTTGGGGTTGTTTTTGTCACAATTTTTTAGTAAGAAAAAAATGTTCATTCCTGTCCCTACAAATGAAATTCACATGTGCTAGCTAAGATTAACTGCTTGCTTTTTTTTTGAGGGAAAAAGAAATAGAGGGTATGTGTGTTTGTGTGTATATATATATTTAAACAGTAAACAGTAATGTTTTAAAAAAATGATAAGGAATTATTCTTGATTTCTTTGCTTTAGCTTAGCTTCTTTGTTTTAGCTACTCTTTGGTTTAATGTAGAAAATATTACAGAAGCAAGTCTCTTCAAAAAAGTGGACACATAAAGTCTCAAGGAAAAACTGCCTGGCCATTTACAGCAATCTAAGCTGAAACTAGTGTAGTATTGCTCTCAGTCTTTCCTTATTGCTCCCCATATGTTGCTGTGCCCTCCCCTCCCCTATATGTTACCTTTCCTTCCATTGTACTAACATTTGTACTCATAAGATCAAGGTAGTGTAGGGATTTTGTTTTATGAAAGAAAACTTTTGATTTTTTTGCAGGTAGTTTTGTCTGGATGGCTTGTACCATCCAGAAAATATAACAGAGAGGACAGGATTTTTCTGAAAATAAAATTTTATCTGCTGTGAAACAGGATCCTAAATTTAGCCAGTTGCAACATTTTTTTTGAGTATGTTGGATTTCTCTTAACAGAGCACATGTACCAGCTCAAAATTACTCAGTAATCTTGTTTCGCATAAACTTTGGCTGATAAATGTAGTACAGCATAAATTCCACTCAAGGTTCACACTCTTATAAGAGTCATGAATGATACCATTTGCATACATGTTGCTTTCATGTAATTTCTGACAACAAAGAAAGAAGAAATTATGTTCTTGCACTCATTCTGTATAGCAAGCTTCACACATTCTAAGGTTCAACTTTCATATGGAAGTTAGAGAAGTTTTAAAACTTGATTAATGCTTAAAACGTTCACAGCACTATTGAGTGTTCTATAAATGTTGTTCCTTACAACTAGATTCTGATGTAACTTTTGTAAACTGCTATGCTGAAAGAGATTAAATCCACTGTATTTTGTATAATGAATGTTTGAGTTAATATTGGCTAAATGGAAGTTTAATAATTAATACATATGTGTACAGTTTGTATATGTATACTTATAAGATTAATACATCTATTAAAATTCAAATTATGCTGATTCCTATCTCACCTAAACATATATTGTTTCAAATAAGCAGTTCAAATTTTAAAGTGTCCTACTAGTAAAAAATTATCTCTTTTGGAAGTTCTAGAATTTATGTATTGATAATTGCTTTAACTTCAGAAATCTTTTTAGCATTCTCCACCACAAAAATTAAGACCCCAGGAGATTGAAAAAAATGTACAAACCTTATTCTTATGGAATATTTTACCAGCTAAAACAGTTGTAATTTTTTCTTATCTATTCCTCATCAATCTATTCTCGCATGACTTTTTCTAACAGGAATACCTAAACAATACTTGTAAAGGAAGCCTGCAAAAAACACCCATGGATAAAAAGATTCCATGTTATGAAAATCTGCAAAATAATTTTTTTATCTGGTGAAAGCAAACATAGTGACAATATTCTTATGTTCTATTGCTTGATTTTGCACTAACTTTCATGAAATAATAAAACAAAATAGAAAAAACAGTAAAGAGTTTATGCAAAAAACCCCAGTACAACAGTAGCTAGAAATGTGAAAAATTAAAAAAAAATAAATTTAATATTTCAACACTTTTAAAATTTGTTCTTCACTTTTCTTTTGAAATTCAGTGACAAGAAAATTAATCTGAAGGGAGGTAGGATAGATTGAGAAATTCCCAACAGGCCTTTGTTGAAGTGTCATCCTCACCCATCTTTTGTACTTTAGGCACAGTTAAGCTGGACTATTCACCTCCTCCTGACTTCCCCATGTAAAGAAACAAGTTAATTCTTGGCTAAACATCCTGCTTGGCAGGCTTAGCAGGTTTTCCATGCTCTTTTTACTGCCTTTTGCAAACCCTTTTCTATCAGAATAAACTGGATCATGTGCTGCCATCAGACAAAATGGCACCCATCTTCTTTACTCCATAGTTTGTTTATGAATTTCATATTTGAAAAGTGAAATGAATTGAGTAGTGACTTTGATAAAGACACTGCTTCCAGGAATAAGTCTTAATTCAGCTAAATCATCATCTTTGAACAATGCCAAGGAAAATCATGTAGCCAGATAATATTTTATTTTTAAAGGTTTTTAATTTCTTCCAAATGTGATGCAGGCTCTAAAAATAACATCTCTGTAACCAATATTTAGCTATTTTTTTTGGTAACTGTTGTTTGCCTAATAGCTAGAGTTTCCTGTTCTTCCCCCACCCCTACAAGTTAGTGGCATGTCTAGCATTTCAAATTACTGTGGCTAATAACATATAGTAAGATATTTCTGTCTTTCCCAGTACTATCAGCCGAGATAAAAATAGGTACTACTTTTATTTTTTACTTAGGTTTTTTTTTTTTTTTTTTTTTTTTTT
>VZRU01004764.1:699073-716959 GCA_013398155.1 Pedionomus torquatus
TTTGTGTTCAACTACAATGATTAAACCACATAGCTGCAGAGGAGGAAACACTTGCATTGTATTTATTTAACATATGTATATATATTTATAACATTTCTCTGATTGCTATACTTAAAATTAACAGTTCTGTGCAGTATGGTTATATAATGCAAATGCTCAGATGACTCTGCTTCTTAACAACCACTATCTAATGTCTGTAGTATTATGGAAATCCATGCAATTAATGTTTTAGAAGGTGTGCTGGATTTAAAATCATCTTCATTAATAGCCCAGTTTAATTTCAACTGCAAGTATGATCAATATTTCTGCCCACTAAAAAGACTTCTCATAACCATTCATTGCAATAAATTTGAACTGCAAAGATTCACTTGCACTGCAAGAGAGGATGAAGAATTTGCCATACTGGTAAATACTCTCAAATTACAGATTTTGAATATTGGAGTTTCTTCCCTGAATATAGATCAATTTGGATTGTGGAATCTGATATGTTGTTTCCCTGCAGAACTGGTTATTCAGTTACAATGACTCCTGCTTCTTGTAACCCAACCACATTAGAAAAATGTGTCAATGGTGATAGTGCATGAAGCTATCTATTACAACATCCACTGCTATAAGGAGAAACCCGAGGACTGTCCAGGCTATGACATGTAGTGTTGTGAGTAGCTTTATTTGGTTTCAGAGCTTTAAAACATACTAGGAAAGCCTCTTCATTGAATGAAAGATCTTGCGGCTGTTCTTCTGACAAAGCCACATTAATTCAGGAGAACTGAGTTTGAGTAAAAACAAATAAGGTTTGTGGAAAATCCTACATATATTGCAGTTAAGGACTCTTACTTTCTTGCTTCAAAGTTTAAAAAAGAAAAACAAACCAAACTAGCATATTCTACTTTCCCTTTACATAGGTGTATGTACTAGAATTCCTCTCAGTTTTCTCCTACACTTACCTGTTGGGTGGTGTGAAGGAAACATAGATATTAGGCAATTTTTTCTCAAATATTTCCACTTAATTGTTAAGATATTTCTAATTTTGTGGTAACTTTATTATTACTTATGTTAGATGAGTTTTCTGAAGTCTACAGTTATCTTTCCAATAAAAAGCCATCTTCTATGTCACTAAAACTGAAAATTCAATCCTCTTAGTCTTAACTGCAGGTATTATGAGATAAGACAGCCCCTTGCCAGCCAATGTCAGACAAAGTCTATTTTTACAGAAACTTCAAAGCAGATATTTTCTACTGGCAAAGTATTGGGTTTGTCTCATAACAAATATTCAGGGCCTTACATCAAGTACAGCAGAGAACTATAAAAGGTAATTCTGTCACTGTGTTTCACTGATAACCCAGCTGCCATGGTTTCTGGATGAGCATCAAAACTCTTCGAAATTCTGCATTGTTTTGTCATTGTTTTGGCTTGACAGCTGGGATAGTGTCTGTACCAGGGTGAAACAGCCCGCTTTCTAGAATTTCAAATATATTCTCTGCTCTTATCTGAAAGCAAGCTGCTTCTCTGTTGTATGGATATGAATTGGTACAGATGGGAACATTCAGGGAATGTGGGAGACTCAGGGGAGTCACGACTCCTTGAAGAGGTACTTCTCCACATACATTCATGTCGACATCAAGCAAGCAGAAGGCTGAACATCATCAAAACAGGTAGTGCCAAATCTGCTTGATGCCACTGCCAGAGCATCCTGCCAACACTAGCATTTTCAGTACATCTGTGCTCTGGCCTGTTTAAGAACAGGTTTGAAACAGCTACAAAATTTCCTTGTTCTGAACACTTTTGAAACACTTTGGCTTAAAAGGCATGATAGCTTCAAATAACTTCTTGATTTTTTTTTGTAGCAACTGTCCCCTTGTAACAACTGTGGGTACAGAGCTCTGTTCAGCTAAATAAAAATAGCACAATAAAAAACACTGACACAATTCTATTTCTTTATGTCTTTATGTTTTTAAAAGCCATTTTATTGGCTTTATTGTTCAGTCCTACTATACTCAAATGTTGTAGAAACCCCAAGAACACACTCAGCTCACAACCCTTTTGAGGTGTATTGTTTTGTATTGTATTACACCATTAGACATTTACTGTGAGTTTGATTTCATGGAGACATCATAGATCACCTAGTCAAACTTAAGCCCATTGCCAGCCACACATCAGTGTCTCCACTGTGTTGTCCAATTACTTTTGCCACTGGAAAGTTGTAGTGATCTTTCTTTTCCAGAAGAAAGACTACCCCCCATACTGTCTCCACAGATTACTACATAAAACATTCTTTGAAACAGACAGTTAAATGTCAATGATTCTACCTAAATCCTTTAAGTGCAAATCTCAGTGGATGCTGGTCTAAATGCAATTTAGTTTAGACACTGCTATTAGCCAATTGTATTTCTTCATTTGATTATTTCATAAAGTTCCCAATAGTATTTTAACTGTAGGTCGTAGTATGAGAAATTTACCATCTATAGTAAATCACAATTAAATCATTCTGTACAACTAAAGTTTCAAATTTTATTGCAATAATTCTATATATTTTTTGAGAAATTTTGATGGTTGTCTTTGAAATCTCTGTACCTCTGAAAATTTATCTTGCTTATTAAAATTATCTTCTCTGGAGTCTGTTCTGGTTTATTGTTGAAAATTTTATTTCACATCTTTGATTCCTCTGTCTCTTTTGTGTGATTTTCCAGTCTTCGTCATCCTGACTGGCATTTTCCAACTTCAACTGGGACATTGAAATGTGTAATGAGTGATGGTAACTGAGTTACTTAGAGTATCTTATTACCTGAAGAGTCATGTTGTGTGTCATATACTATGGAAGAAAGTTGTACAAACAGCCAATTTCTGGTCACATTAAAAAATTAAAATCATGTCATCATACGTAGAGTATATCTTGGTTTAAGTACCACTCCCCACAGAATATAACGGACCAACAACCTGCAGGCTCCAGTCCTCCTTTGTTACCTGAGCTCTGCAATGTTTTCTTCCAAATTTTCATTTAACCTAGTGAGCCCAACTCTTCAAAAAACTATAAACCTCAGGTCTCATATATTGGCAAACCGCCATTTCAATATTTGATCCTGCAGTGCATTTTGTTACTCCTTACAGCTGTTACTCAAGAAAAAAAAAAAGATATTGTAATCCCAGTCTTAGGAGCACAAGAGGATAACCTCGGGACTGGAATAAATTGAATTTTAGTTTGATTATGCTGGAAGCAGGGTTGAGACCTGGAGAAGTTCCCAGTAAGAACACATGGAGAAACATGGTTGAGTGGCTTCTGACAGAAACATAGGATAGTGCTGTTTCAGGAAAACAAAACGTAGCTGAATGAAGGCCAAGGACAACAGCCAGTGGCCAGGAAAAGTTTTTCTAATGTACTTATATTATAATGAGGTCATCCAAAACTTCATCTGAAAAGACATCAATGTACACCACATTGCCCACAATCATGAGGCCTTATGAGGCAAATGAAGACAGTCTGCACTCTGGACCAACATTGAAATCTGGGGTCAAACACAATAAAGTGAGGGACCACCTTCTAGGGACAATTTTTCACACTTCTCTTCCCTTGGAACTTGACAGTGCTTGTCAGAGCAACCTAACATATCACAACTTCTTCCTTAGTAGGTCAGAGAAAACCTGGCAAAAAGTTTCTATGACTGCTTCAGGAGAAAATGAACAAAAAGTGGCCCTTAGAAGAAATTTGTGCCCAACCATGTATTCACGCACCCAGCACTCTTACCATTACCGGCATGTTGCAGTCCTCATGGTGCTACAATCAAAAAAAGCCATGTAGAGGGCAGGATGCTGCTATGAGGAATGACATATCTCACCTCTCCCAAACACTCTTATCTGCAAATTAACTTCATCTCTGGTATCAGCTACAGGGGAGTGGGGGATGAAAAAAGACATCTTTGGCATGAAACATCTACCACATTGAATTATGAACTGCATGAGCAGTTGTTTAGTCCAAGATTTGTTTACTCAACTTAAGATGAAGTTTAATTCATCACTTGTACTAATTATCACTGTAGGGAAATGAAATAATGTGGTAATGTACACAGTACTAAAACTGGTGTTTGGATTAGGAGAAATTGTCTCCACGTATGCCATTTAATAAATGTTGTAATGTAAAGTAATGAAGCAATATCATCTGCGAAGTTGCTGAGGGCACACCCTGCCCCATCATCCATATAATTAATAAAGATGTTGAACAGGATTGGACCCAATGTTGATCCCTAGGTAACACTACTAACTAGCCTCCAGCTAGACAATGTTCCACTGACTTACCAGTCTCTGGGCCCAGCAATGCAGTCAGCCTTCAAGCCCCTTCACTGTGTACTCATCCAGCCCATGCTTCATCAACTTTTTATGAGGACCATATGGCAGACAGCACTGAAAACTTTACTAAAGTCAAGGTAGACAATATCTACTGCTTTTCTACTAAGCTAGTCATTTTATCATAGAAGGTTATCAAGGTGGTCAAACATGACTTCCCATTGGTAAACCCATGCTGCCTGATCTTGATGACCTCGTTTTTCATATGCCTGGAAATGATTTTCAAGATTAGTTGCTCCGTCACCTTCCCAGGGACTAGGTTGAGGTTGACCAATCTGTAGTTCTCTTGGTCCTCCTTGCCCTTGAAGGTAAGAATGACATTTACTTTCCTTCAGTCCTCAGACATGTCTCCCAGTCACAATAGTCATTCAAAGATTATGGTGGGTGGCCTTGTAATGACTTCAGCCAGCTCTTTCATCACTTTTGTGTGCATCCTGTCAGGGCTTGTGGACTTATACACTTTCAGTTTGCTTTTCTGACATGATCTTCCATAAAGGGTAGGTCCTCTTTGCTCCAGTCTTTCCCCCCTTGGTCTCCAGGGGAAAGTCCTATCTTTTTCTTTCTTATTTAGAAAATGTATGTAGGAAAAGAAAGAACTACATTTTGCACTCAGAGGTTTGTGTATCTATGGTTTTATGCATTTCAGATTAAGTGATCCATGTATTGCTCCTTAGGTTGCACTAGATGCAAATGCTAATATTCAGGTAGGTGTAATTAGGACTGTTACAGCTATTTTGGTAAAATAGATTGAAATAACATCTCATTTTAATAAATATGCAAGGACTGAATTAATCAGATTATTTCACAAGAATGTGTATGTATTCTGAACTTATATATATATTGGGCAAAGACATGGGTTGGCAATGTACTAATAAAGCAGGAAAAGTTAAAAGGAACATGTGAGGTACTTTTAAGATGTCATATGCTTAAGGATCAGTATTTCACGAAGTGAGACAGAACTTATAGAGGGCTCAGCCAATGCAGAATGAACTGGAAATAACTGTTGATGAGTACTGTCTCTGTTTGCAGAACATGTCCAGAACTGCTTCTGGCTGCCGAGGGAAGAGTAGCAGTGCAAAACTTTAGTGGCTTGCAATATCACTGCCATGTCAGTACATCATGAAGCTCTGAGACAAAGGGTGCTGCTGCCAGATATCCTCACTGCAAAGTAATGTGCTTTGCAGAGAGCTTCTGTATGGGTAAACTCAGAGGGAACCTAGTGACATACAGGGCCACTGTTTGGTGCATTAATATTCTCTTATCTCAAGGTTCCATTTCCTTTTTTCCCTCTTTACATATCCTGTATTTTAGTATGAAAAAAACCTGTCTCATCATTCATCAGACTTTTTTTTTTTTCTTTTTTTTTTTCTTTTTTTTTTTTTCTTCTGTCATTTTGCTGTCAAAACCCCATGGATCCTACACAGGTCTATCAAATGCTTATCTCAGCCTTTATGGAGATGCTCCACAGGGATCACAATAGAAGAGGTAAGGAAATAGGTTAGCTCTGAGGTTTTTAATTCTCATCTTGTCTCCTATACTTTCAATTTCTGCTTTAGCTAAATCCTTCCACAGTTCCTACTGTCTCCCTCTGGAAGCTTTCCTGTATTTAACTTGGTAATGTATTTTGCATTACCCTTTCTCACCAGAGTTTGAGGACGTCTTTGACTTCTTTCATGGTTGATGATGAAATATAACCTTTATTCCCATAATCTTCTGGTGACCCTGCTGGACTTTAAAGGTGGATGGAGAGGGAAAGAGGAGAAAGATGTTCAGGACTGGGCCAGGTTTGGCAGCAATCTGTTTCAGCAGCTGTTCCTCCACCATTTGAAGACTGTGTAATATGGCAGATCATGAAATAAATATTTGGAAAAAAAAATAATTTCAGTTGAACAACATCTAAATTAATTTGGGTTTTCACTAGGCTCTGAAGTTTTTGATGGTGCTTTAGGAAGGTATGTGTGCAGATACGTGCTCAGTAGAGACAGAAACAATTTAACCTCCTTTATTTTTAAATGTGGGTAATTTCTTTCTTCTTTTTCCTAAGTATATTTTTCTTATTATTTGTAGGAATTAAGAATATTTCATAATTTAAAATAAATTCTTCTGTCATCCAAAGAAAATACTAGTGAATCTTTAAAAATGAGCAGTTAGGAGAATTTTCAAATGTTAGAGAACTCTGGACACAAAAATGGAGGTCTATAGTAACATTCTCATTTTCCATTTAGTGAATAAGCACCATATTTCATCAAACAAGAACCTAGATAATCAAGGAAGTTCCCAAAAGACAGGAATTTTTAAACATCCTTTAGCTTTCTTCAGCAAAAAATTACTAGTTGATTCTACATGTTGAAAAGTTGCCATTAAACATGGCTATGGTTTAGATGATAATGAAGAAAAGAAAGTAAACTACTTTAATATGCAAGTTTTCCTGAAATTGGTGTGGAACACTTGTCAAGAATAGCACTGAACCCCAACACAAAGTTTAGGTCAAACAGTCCTCAGAATACAAAAAGTTTGGTTTGCAGCCTTACTCTATGACCTTCATGAGCAGAGGGCTGGAATATATGACCCCCTGAAGTCCCTTCCAGCATGAATTATTCTGTGTTTTCAATTTTTACATTCAAGAAGATGCTCATTCAGAAAAAAACCTGGTGGTTCCAGCACCATTGAGAGACCCCATTTGGTAAGAAATAAGCACATACCTATAGTTTCACTGAACCAACAAACAATTTTAGAGAAAACACAAACATTTGGGATTTCTTTGAACTTATACAGAATTCAGATAGATTTAAATTGAAAGTTAAACATGATTGGTGCTTGCAGTGCTATAGTTAATTGCTGCATCTTTGTTAAACTTCTGTACAAGTGTCAGAAAGTAGTAGTACTTCCACTAAACTTGAGGATGAACCAGGTACAGAAATCTCAAAACACCTTATTCCCAAAAGTGTTCAAGAGCCACAAAAGCTATAGCAGTGAAAAAGAGAAAGTGATTCTTTTTTTTTGTTACCTTTCGAATGAAAAGTTGGAGAAAATCAAGCCTGAGTGCAGAGGGAAAAGTCTGTCTCCTGATTGGGCAACTTCTGTGCGTGTAAGAGTAATACCAGTTTCTTAGTTGATCTTCTCTATATTTATGAGATGTTTCTTTTGTGCTTTTAAATTGTCATGGCTCTAGCATGTAATGAATATAAAGTATGACTTTTATTTTGGTAGGAAATGTACTGAAAGTAAAACTGCCAATAAAGGAAATTAGAAACAACAAAGATTGCATATGCTGCCATTATGGGGAAGCAATCATGCATTTTTCAGGTTGCTCTTTCCTGAGATACAGTGTATAAGATGCTCACTTAGTACCGGTGAGATGCAAGAATAACTCTGCACTGAGTTGTTCCTGATCATCTGGAAGCTCCCTAAGTCTCTGAGAAGGAAAGCACTAAAAGTAAAATATAAAAAAACCTGTGATTGTACACCAGTGCTGGAGTTGAAGCTTATAGTCAGTCAGTGCTTTTCTTTAATTCAATGTTGCACAGCATCAAGCAGATGTTGAATTTCCATCAAACATCTCTTGATCAGGCTGTTCACTGTTGTAATTTACTAGCTCTGTCCCTTACTGGAGATCTTCATGTAGATGACAGTGGTATTTGATCTTAAAAAAGTATTGATGTACAGTAATTGATCTTTAATAAAGATCTCTGACTAGAGCAAGCAAGTTCTTCAAAGACAATAATGCTTTCTATTATTCTTCTCATACATTATTTATGAACAATATGAGTGTATTGTTTATTACTTGAAATAATCAGAAACTTTATATGGATATGTATGCCACTGAGATCACTGATATTTATAATTGGTGAAAGGACTTCATATTTATTCTGACTCGTGATTAGTCCTCAAGCATTTAGACAGTATTCAGAACATCTGCTCTGAAAAAGTGAATTAAAAAAAAATGAATGAAACAGTGGAAGGAGGAAGTTAGAAGTTCTAATAAGACTTCTGTGTAAATATCCATGTTCAGATTTTTTTTCAGATTCCGAAAAGAAATAATTGAGTGCCATTTTCCACAAAAATGTTATGAAAGAAATGGTTATATCTCTGAAAAACATATATAGAGCAAAATTGTGGCTTAAGAAAAATCTGTAGGAAAATAAACATGACTTCACAAGCCAGGTAGCTGGCATTTTTAAAATTTAAACAATTGTGAAGATTTAACCATATAAAGTTTTTACCATGTCAGCTAAAGAACATAATATGGTAAATACTGAGAATAAAGGTTAAAAAATTATACTGAACATCTTTTAGGTACTTTATTTTGTACCATTACTGTTCAATTGACATGGTTGCTTAATAAAACTTGAGAATAGACTGTGTCATACAGATGGGAGGGAATTTTTGTAAAGAATGTTCCATGTTGCCAAAAAGCTAAAAATTTTGAACCAACAAAAAAACAAATAATAAAAAAAAAAAGTCAAAAAAGGTGGGTACAGAAAAAAANGAGAATTTGTTAAGTAATATATAGTATTTTTCAAGAGGCATGGATTATTCATGCCCTGCAAAAAGCAAACTAAGAGATTCTATATTGAGTTGCAAAGTTTTGACTACTTAAAAATTGTAAGACATGAACTTTTCAGTCACATGATCCAATGCAAAGGATCTAAGGGACATTTTTAAACAATTCTGACTTCAGGCACTTTAAAAGTGAATAATTGTATTGAGTGCAGGTGTCAAGGTTTTTGTAGCAATGGCTGCAGGGGCTGCCTCAGTGAGGAGAAGCAGTGAGGGGTGAGAGACAGAAGTGTGAGAAACAGACCTGTAAGGCCTGAGGGGAGAGCAGGAGGAAGGGAGAAGGTGGTCCAGGGCTCCCAGCTGACTCCCTTGTAGCCCCCGCAGACAACCTGGAGGAGCAGGTGTTTCCCTGCAGCTCCTGAAAAGGACCCGTGGTGGAGCTAATACCCACACTGCAGCCCAGGGAGAGCCCCACTGTGCAGGTGGGTAACTCTGAAGAAAAATGTCCTGTGGACAGCTCATACTGGAGTGGGTTTATCCTGAAATATTACAGCAGGTGAGAAGTATTGTGATTCTCACATCAAAGTTCTATGTAGCGCATCCTGGTTACATCAGACTTTAAGAAAAGGAGAAAAATATAACTCAGTCATCCTTTTGGTATGACTTAATAGCTTCTGTTATTTAATGATTTAAGGACCATCTAAACAGTATGGGAATAATTATTCCTTACTTTCTCTATATTGTTCATGATTTTATGATATCGCCCATTTTTCTGCTGGTTAGACAGAAGCATTGCAATTGGTTTCTTTTCCTCTGAGGAAAGCACTGTATAAATCTGGCCCTCCTTGTTATCTTCTCTGTAGTCCTGGACAATAGGGAAGCTAGGCAGTTAAGAACTGCAAGCAGTACACAAGATGTGGTGGTAATGAATTATACAGTGTGATACCTCTATTTTCTGTTTTGTTCTCTGTAATGACTGTGAACACCGTGTGAGTAGTGACATGGTATCTGCAATGATTGAGATCTCCTTCCTAAGTGGTAGTAGCTACTTTTGAATAATGGTCTGTGAAGGGCGTTGTCTGTGCTCCCGTGTTTTATATTTCTTATGTGGATATAGAAATTAATTTGTAATTTTTATTCATCATCATAAGATCCTGACACAGTTTGTCAGAGTCAGTTTTACTTTGGAGTGTTATGAGGGTGATTTTTTTTTTTTTTGCTGCAGACTTCATAACTTTGTTACTTGCCCTATTTGTCAAACCTTTATTAGTATGTTAAGTGTACTATTTCCTCCTGCTCTCACACTATTAATGTCCTTCTATGAAACAACCTTCCCTGCTTAACCTGTGTAGCACAGAGAAGAGTAAATATTTGCTGCACTACTAAAGGCCCATGGGATTATTCCTTGAAAACTGTGAATTACTTGCTCGAAGGCACTCTGATAAGACAGTGAAATAAAATATCTACCTTATCAAGGCTCCAGATTTTAGCCTGCACTTTAAGACTGTAAGAGATTCTTCTGCATATGTCAGTATTCAGTATATGCAAGGTATAACGTTTTATGAAACAATTTAATTGTTTCATGACCTATTGTTTTCAGAACCTATTCTTTAATAATTCTTAGAAAAAATAAGATAATATTACTCTTTTTGGATACACTGGTGATATAGACAGTCATTAAAAGTAGTATGACTGTAATTTTTACTCATGTCATAGGGAGATCCATGACACAATTACCATCAGAATACAAAAATAAACTAATAGAATTAAAAATACAGAATTTAAGCATATATGGGAATGAATAAAATGCTCTACTGGTATTAACTGGGTACCTAAATCTACCAGAATATGTATGGTTGCAATATATGAAACATCTAAGATAAAACCATTCAATTACTCATCTATTAGACTATGATATATGCAGCGAAAAAATGTGATTTAAGAGCTCCTCTTCTTACAAGATTGTCTCTATCAGTTTAAATCCTGCACTCTGAAATTCACTGAACTCCAGCCAGCTTCCAGGAATCCCCCTTCAAAAGATACCTTAGGGCTTTCTTTATATACAAAGAAAACCTCAGAAGATTGCAAGATTGCTACATTTCTTTTCCAGCTAGAACCAAGAAATTGCAAGAGTCATGTTTATTCTGCAGAATCTCTTTATTGAGCAGAAAAAGCTCCACATTTACTTGAAAGAATAAATCTTGATAGCATATTCTCATATTCTGAGCTACTAAGTAAACTCACTACTGTATCATACTGTTACAGATAATGTGCTGTATCCCTAGGAATTGAGTAACATTCAGTGGAGGACTCAAAAAATCTTTCCTTCTTT
Source organism: Pedionomus torquatus (assembly GCA_013398155.1). Classification (NCBI taxonomy): domain Eukaryota; kingdom Metazoa; phylum Chordata; class Aves; order Charadriiformes; family Pedionomidae; genus Pedionomus; species Pedionomus torquatus. Next base: position 710,241 of record VZRU01004764.1, read on the forward strand.
CTTACCCTCCTCTCTTTAATCCCCGGGGTGAACTTGACCACAAAATGTAGTGTTTGTCCTACAGTTAGGAAAAACTCCTTTAAAGAAAATTAGACTATCCACAGATTCAGGAACCTTTTACATTCAGGTCAGTTCTGGATCAAAATGTTTTCTTGACTATGCTGCACAAAATTGACTACAGTGTTTTAGCAAAGAATAGATTTCCATTCCCATTGCCAATTCCCAAAGACAGATAGTCTTTTTATCTTCCCTGGTATGCCCTTTATCTGAATTTCCATAGCAAATTATGGTATTAATAATTTATGTAGAATAACTCAATAACTAAAAAAATTAAATAGACAGAGGAAGTACTTAGCAAGAATGATGAATTCAAAAGATAACGTGAGATACAGCAAACTGAGTTTCAAATATTTCAAATTTAATGCCTGACAAAATTTGAACTCCACATGAGTGGCACATTGGTGACTCATGCTATAAGGGAATAACACAGCTATGGTAACTGGGCTCATGGGTTTGAGCTGTTAATCAAAAAAAGTATGCTTTAGTAATCTTAAGGAACAAGTGCTTACAAGTGAATTTCTAAAGAAAAGCTGCCAAATTATCTGAAGAATACTACCTGGAGCTGTCTATGTACCTAAAATAAATCTGGTCAGTTACTATGCCTTTAAACCCAGTTACTTAAGGAGCAAAAGAAGCACAAAGAAACACAGTGATATTTTACAGTAGATAATTAATCTCAGGGGCCTTTTTGTGTGTCAAAGCAACGATGCCAACTGTAATATCTCAGCATTCTAATTGTAAATTATTTTTTCTCATTGGTGTTTTAGGAAATAGCTGTCAGAGAAAATTTTATTTTCCCAAAGAAATCCTATAATGTCTTTCTAGCTCTAAAGAGATTTTTTAAAAATAAAAATATATTCATTCATATCTAAGAGATGACTGAGACTAACAGGCATAACTGAACATGTATATGATTTAGTGAAATCTGTTTGGGAATATTTTTAGAGCTTTATTGTATCACAGTCTGAACAGTCCAAGCTGTTGAATTAGTTGGAAAAAAAAATCCTCATGTTCATAACATGTTAAAATAGCTAAGGTATATCCTGTCCTTAGGGGCAGAATGGTAGTATGAAGGATAAAAGCGATTTTCTGAATTGTTCATCTAAGTGCATCCATTTTCAAGCACTTATGTAGATAAAAAATGACAACAGATAGTACATATTGTCTTTGAGTCACCGGAATAGTAAAAAAACTTTCCAATCGTAAACCACCTGGGTAAATCGTGCCCTAAAAATCAAGGAGGGAGGTTAAAATTTGTTTTGGTTATCTGCATTCTGAACAGGCAGCTAATATCTTTTTGAAAAGAATTAATCACATCCAAAATCTGTCTGGAATCAACAGCAAGTAGAAAAAAAGGACCACAATATTCAATAAAACTTGGGTCTTGAAGACAATTGAAAACTGCTGGTAATAAAGTATAATTTTAAATTCATCAACCTGCACCATTAAGAACTCTCCTAAACAGCAAATTTTGGGAACAGTGCCTACAACTGTTCAAATGGATGACCCATCTAGTTTTGGTGACCTGGACTGCTTTTAGTAAATTTACACTTACACAGTTAAGCAGTCTGAATTGTTTGAGCCAAGGTCGTTGGCAAATGCTTAATAAATGACTTCAGTCAGTGCATAAGCAATTTGTAGTGTCTATGATTTCCAGTGGAGCAATTCACAGCTCTGATTTCAACTGGAATAGACACTTCAGGACAACTTTTGTCAACAAAATGGTCTCCTTGCTTGTATTGGTGAGCAGAGTACTACATGTTTAAAATCTCAGCAGGTCTCTTTGTCTTTATAGTTTAACTATTTCCTACTTCCCTTCCCCCCGAACTTCCCCCCGACTAGAATGCCAATAGACATGCTTTTTCCAAGGCATTTGGTGTCCTTCCAAACAATCACTTCAAACACAAACAATGTCATTTTACAAACTTGCTTATATCAAGAAATAATGACAGAGTTTCATTTAACATTTCATTTTGCAACTTAAATAATTAGGCAGTAAAAGTTTCTATCTAAGGAAACATGCTTGACAATTTCCTAGTAATCATGAAAGCACAAACTGAGAATAACAATGACAGAGCTTAATAGAAGGGAAATGTTGACACAGATTCTTAAAAAACACAAAGAAGTAAGAAACACTGAACATACTGGTTTACTGTGCCACAGTTTGGACTGGACCACACATGTGTAACATGCCCAAAGAAATAATCAATTTTAACTGATCAGTTAATCACCTTGACAAAAATTGCAGCACCCAAAATTGAAATGTCAAAACAAGTCTAATAACTTTGAAAATGCAATAATTTGGTTCTTTGATGTTTTCCTCCTGGCTCCAAAATAAACAAAATGTAGGTTTTTATAAGCTGTTTTAATTCATTTCCACATCACTGAAGCCTGAGTAACTGCTCCCACAATTAGTGCTGAAAGAACTTACAATGGAAATTACTTGTTCTAAATGTAGAGAATCACTGCAAAACTTCCACTTCTTAATGCTCATAGCAATCTTTTGTAATTCCTGTTTGCCACTTGGAGTCCTAAATCAGCATGCATTTAAACAAAGGTTAATAGTTTTCTCACGGGGGCTAATCCTGATGGTTTTATTTTCTGCTGATTTTACTGAGTCAGAAAATTTTGTTGATTAAATCCTGAAGCACCACAAAATAAGGTTGAGTCTTATTCAAGGTAACTTCTTTGACTTTTAAATTATTTCTAATTGGGTTAATGGCTTTATTTTGGACATACTAGTGTCCTATATGTGGGCTCAAGAAACTGAACGTCACCAGTAAAAGCTTGAAAGTTTTTCAGGATCTTTGCAGTTTCTTAACAGAGCTAGCTTTGCAGACCCCAGTTTAAGCTGACCATAAACTTCTGAGCTGACTGGCATTTACATAGTGCACCGGTAACACCAACACAACAGGCTTCTTGGGAAGTGTTCGCTTATGAGCATAGAGCATTACTCAATAACCAGTCCTACTGTCCACAACAGAAATATCTGGAGAAGGATTTCATAGGATGCTCAGAAGCCTCAGCTACAAGATAGTAAAGGAATAAGGAAAATGACAAAAAGGACAACATAAGGAAGCAAATACTAAACCACCAGTTTTACACATGGGAGCTAGAAGCTCTGCCCATTGTAAAGGGCTCATTCCTATTTCTGTGTGTGTGAGAGGGCGTAGTAAGACAGGAGGAGAGAAGGGAGCAATAAAGCTGTCTAATAAACCTTATGAGTTAGGGCTTAACTAACTCCTAATTTTTGGATAAATCTAAGAATGCCACACTGAAAATGGTGACAAAGTTGGGGCTGAAGGGTAATCCCAGACCTGTCTTCAGCAGTGGCACACTCCCAAGTGTAGCAGTTTTTATCACCTGAGGAAAAATGAGAAGAGAAGGGAAGGGAGGGCACGATATACCTGCGCAGAGGGTTTACTCTGAACATGATACTCAGAGGCCTATACTGGAATGTCAAATTGTTGCAGAGCTAGCTCAGTTCAGCCTTTTTGTTTTGATCCTTTTATTTTCTTCTCCAAAGAATAATGCACCCTTCTTTCCAAGATAATCCATTTGTTTCGCACACATTCATAGCCTTTGTCAAAGGCTTATAATCAAGAGCCAAATAATAAATTAAGTGAAGCAAAATATCATCTTACTGGCATACAAAATTGGAAAACAGGTAACTTATGTTCTGGTTAATCCTTGAAGGAACAGAAGTCATGGTGATTTACATACCTAATTTTTGACCATTAACATTAAAGAGCTTTCTAAGAGATTCTTACCTGCTGCAGCCACAGTCTTTGTGCAAAGCGATAAAGGGCTGTTAATGGTGAAAAATGTGTCTGAAGTGGGAAAAATAGAGGAAGTAGATCATATTAATACCTCAGTAAAATTGCATGAATTCTGAAACTGCCTTGTAGTTCATGCTCTCTCTCCCTGCTGTTGCAATCCTGAGTTATTTGAGATTTTGGTAAGTATATGTATTTCCTGTTAAATGATTCACTGCCTTTATATCTTGAAAATCTCACAACTTTTCTCTGATTTTTTTATGAGGGCCAGACATATAGCTACTGTAATCTAGATTTCATTTCTCCTGAATTGCAGAGTCCAAATAAAAAATGAAGTGAAAGGAAATTACACTGGGAAGTTTAGCTAGGGTTTTTTTTGCATTGCAGGCATCCTGATGTTGAAGTTCTGTTCAGTCTGACTGCTTTTACTGCTGCTTTCTGAACTGCTATATTGAAAAACAAAGAAGAAATCTCATCAGATTTCCTCTATTAATAATTTCTTTTAATTGCTTATTCGAACTGGGAGTTTGAAGAGCTTCAGGTAGATACCCTAAATTGTTTTGGGCCCAAAGACCATTATCAGAACATGCCGCATGAAAACCTAGACTGTAAATGTACACACAATTTAAAAATATATATGTTTTTGATATTCAAGACAATATCTGTGTCTCCGGTCTTATGTGGATATATTACTTTAGCAATTGCTGTGATAATAAATTTCTGATAAGACCAGGAAGAGAATTTAATTTCAATCGAAAGTGCCACAGATAACACCGCTTTACCAGAAATAAACTTTCTTTCAAGGAAGTACCAACAAAAATTCACAACAGTTCTTGAATTTTGCTAATTATATTACTGTTTTTTAAATTTCAAAAGTTAAAAATTTGTACTCTGCAGGACTCTGATATTTAAACATACACAGAGGATACATATATGTCATATAAGACATATTCATAGTGTGTATGTAAGACACACTATACCTCTGCACACATATCACGTACACATACATTATTGAACATATATTATACATAACATGTACGGTATGTACAAAGTAAATACTATTTGTAAAGAAGTTCTTCTTCTGAGTGTAAAGAAAAGAAACAGAATCTCAAGTTGTTTAGAGAATGAAAAAATGCATCCGTGTAAAAACATTTATCTATTGCATGTTTTCCAATCTTGCTAGTGGTCTTTCTCTAATTACTTAATACAGAATTGTTGTAAGTTTATTTTTTTCCCTAAAATAGATATGTATCTTTTCTTACACTTTTTTTTTTTAATGACCAGAACTTGAGCTTATAAATGGTAATTATTTTTAGTAATTGGAATAATAGATTTTTATAAGAATTTTGAATATTAATTGAATGTTAATATTACAATTTATATTCTCTTTACTTTGTTATCTGGTAGCTTGTTTTCTTGTTATTTATTCTTACTGACCATTTATGATAGCTACTGTAAAATTATTGCAATTAAAAAAAATAATAATGCAAATGAAAGGGCAATTCAAAGCTATTTTCCAGTTCAATAACTATTAATATATGTAAATATATACTGCATATAGGCTATGTATATAGAGATATTTAGCATTATTTTCTCTCCTCATATGTAAAATAGGTGAGGAATTGTTTAACAGGGTGTAAGACCCTCCACATTATCACAGAACTGTCAGAGTTGGAAAGGACCTCTAGAGATCATCTAGTCCAACTCCCACTAAAGCAGGATTGCCTAGAGCACATTACAGGACTGCATCCAGGCAGGTCTTGGAAATCTCCAGAGAAGGGGACTCCACAACCTCCCTGCTCAAGAGGGCAAGTAGTAGTCTAACAAGCTTGCCAAGCAAGGAAAGACAAATAGGGCAGATTTATGAGAGGGACCATAGACAGGACAAACTGGTCAAAGAAATATTCCATACCATGGACATCATGTTCACTATATAAATGCGGGCTTGCTAGGGGACAGAGACCAGTGCTTGTTGCTCAGGATGGGCTGGACAATCGATCATCAGATGGTTGGAACAACTTGCATTGTATTACTTTATGCTGAATATTATTGTTATAGTTATTTTTATTGTTGTTATTCCATTATTGTTTTATTAAACTTTCTTTATCTCAACCCACAATGTGTTTTTGTTGTTACCTTTTTTTCTCCTTTTTCCCCTTTTCTCTCTACCCTACTGAGTGTGAGTAGTGAGTGGGTAGTGAGTAAGCCTCTGATCCTAGTTGCTGGCTGGGGTTAAACCATGACAATGAGCTAAATAGAGGTTGCAGCCAGGAAATGACATGAGAAAAAGTACTTCTCTTATTGTTTAAGATCATGGTAACATATTTAATGGACTTAGTATCATCTTACTCTTTAAGTTCATCCTAGATACATTCAAACAAAAAAAAAAGCAGGGGAAGGGGAAATGGATGGATTAATCTTTCATGTCAAGAATGATGAAATTCAGTCCTTTGGTTTCATTACAAATAGATGTCTGTTTGATGCTCTCATCCCCATCCCTTTCACATCTTTTTAGTTTGTAAGGACAAATTTATATATGCTTTTAAATTAAGGCAGTTGGATACTGCAGTGCTGAACTGAAATGTGTCTCAGCTGCAGAGATACATGATGAGCATGACCCCCCCTGATGAGCAACAGTGGGGAACTTGTATCAGTGGATGAGGAGAAGGTGGAAGTTCTTAACAACTTTTTTGACTTGGTCTTCACTGGCAACCCCTTTCCTCCTAGCCCCTCGTGTTGATGGCCCTAACCCTAACCCTAGGTCAGAGGCCAAGGTGACAAAGTCAGTCCCACTGTAAGTGAAGAAAAGGTGCATGATCAACTGAGGAACCTCAAGATATACAAGTCCATGGGACCTGATGAAATACATCCCAGAGACCTAAA
>VZRU01004764.1:717429-776191 GCA_013398155.1 Pedionomus torquatus
CATCAAAAGATGTGTTGCCAGCAGATCCAGAGAGGTGATTCTGCCACTTTGCTCTGGTGAGACCCCACCTGGAGTGCTGTGTGCAGGTCTGGAGCCCTCAATAGAGGAAGGATATGGACCTGATGGAGCAGGTCCAGAGGAGGGCCACGAAGATGATCAAAGGGCTGGAGCACCTCTGCTACGAAGATAGGCTGCGGGAACTGGGGCTGTTCAGCCTGGAGAAGAGGAGGCTCCGGGGAGACTGAATTGCAGCCTTTCAGTACCTAAAGGGGGCCTACGGGAAGGCTGGGGAGGGTCTGTTCACAAAGGCCTGCTGCAATAGGACAAGGGGTAATGGACTTCAATTGGAGAAGAGTAGATTTAAGTTGAATATTAGAAAAAATTTCTGTACTCTAAGGGTAGTGGAACACTGGAACAGGTTGCCCAGGGAAGGTGGTTGAGGCCCCTTCCCTGGAGATATTCAAGGTGATGCTCGACGAGGCCCTGGGTAACCTGGTCTAGTTGGGGGTGTCCCTGCAACTGTGGGAACATCAGACTAGATGACCTTTTGGAGGTCCCTTCCAGCCTGGATGGGTCTATGATTCTATGATTTGTCACCTGCATCAGCTGGAATAACAGAAACACAGCAGCTGAATTACACTTCAAAACTTTAATCTTTGCATGGCCTTTAACAGTTTGGGTGAGAGGTCAGTCGTGACTTTATACATACAGACTTGATCATGACAAGGCTACATCATCACTATATAGAAAGGAATATGTAGGTATCAAATGGGGTAGCATATTTCCTTTTTCTAGCAGACAATGAAAAAAACCCCAATCTGTAAAAATCAGAAGAATCAGTTTCTAACCTTATGGTTGATCCAGTTCCATAGAGATAAGAAGGGCTATCCAGAGAAAAAAAATTCAAACAATATGCCTAGTGAAAAAGTCTTAGAGAAAATAGCATTTACACATAATTACCTTTTTTTTTTTTTTTTTTTTTTTCCCCTCGCTGTACATTTTGGGAGGCTTTTTAGCATGTTCCAAGTTAGAGATTCTGTCTTGAATAAAATATTTTTTTTATACTGAAAGACTGATGGCATTTTTCTCTAACTGACCAGCTGGTTATTAATGTTTTCAGTAAATAGCATGATGCACAGCTATTTTCATGTAGCATGATTATTGTGAAGCAAGTATTGGAAACCTGTACAGAATATTTGCATTCAGTAATAGCTAAAATAGTATTTTCTTTGTTATTATGATAAAAAGTCAGGTAAAGTTCCAGTGTATTATTGTAACAGAGCTTATTTTTAATTTCTTATATTGCAATTTATTCTTAGACTGCAGTATGGTGCAATTTCTTAGAGATAAATTGAAGAATTAGAAAGTTAGGTAGAAAAAGAGTTGTTTGTGTTAAGGTGAGAACAGATAATTTTTTGGATTAGCAATTCTGAGGAAATTGTGTCAGAAAAAAACATACTAGTATTGAATGAATTTAAGATATTTAAGATCTTAGAGATGTATTAAGAACTGTGTTGCTTCATGCATTGAAAGTATGTAATTATATCTCAACCTCATTTCACAGAAACATTCCAAGACACAAGATACTCTCAGAGAATAAACAAGTTAACAGGTAAATGAGCTCCCATCTAGGAAGCAGCAAATTAAGCATCTCAATGAAACATAATTAACAAATGCTTATAAAAAAGCTCTGAATATACTTGTTATTCTGACCCACTAAAAGTAAATAGAACTTTGTGATGACTTGTATGTGTTATTTTTTCCCTAAAAGTGAGTCACAGTAAATCTTTATGAACTTCATTTAAAGATTTATCATTGAAAAAAGTTCACAATTTTCTAGATCACTTAAGAAATTCTATTTAATTATTAAGGAAATAATTTATTGCATCTCACCCACATTTCAAATTTAGACTGCCTTTTTAAAAGGCATGTATGTAAACAGTGAACAGTCCTCTCTAAGCTTTCTTAAGAGGAGGTCAGGATCAAACCCACAATATTACATACCCCCCATTTTTTATGCTCCATAAAGGAAGGAGTTAACACTATAGAAAATCAGCAGCAAATATTGAGTAGGGATGATGTAAAGAAGGTTTTGGAAAAATTAAGGTTTGAGTGATTTAACTGCATTTTAATTTAGAGAGAGATTATTTATAGCTATCTTTGGAGTTAGCATAAACTGTGAAGTATGCTGAAGTCTTATATGATATTTAGAGGTGGCTTTACACCATATTTGTAATCACGCTGTCTTTTCAGTTCTGATGTGTGACCCTCATAAGCATTTTGATTCATCTGATTTAAAGCAAGTAGTAAAACCAATACAGAAAAACTAAAAAAAACCCACCTCACATGACAGGTATAATTTCCCCCACAAGTCAATGCATTCTATACATGGAATTTTATTTTGGAGTGCTATTGCTACTGAGAATCTGAAGATAGATCAACTAAAAAATTAAAATGATTTCACAGGGACATGTACAGATTTATGGCTCTCTTTAAGCTGTCTGGCAAACAAGTATAGCTTTTAAAATGTGCATTTAGATAGACATTAAAATTCTGTGATCTAAAAACTTTGACCTTAATTAATTAGTTTATGTTTGTCCAGGAGCATAAGTTCAGGAGACATAGGAAGGAATTCTAGAATGACGGATTAACAAGTTAATGTGTGTCTTTCAGAGGAAAAGAAATGTTATTAGCAGGATGGGGAGGCTGGGAAGGGAACTGCTTTAATATAATGGGAATCTGTGAAAAAGAAGTGGAATGTTACAGCTAGAAGTGTGATCTCTGGTAGGGTGATGTGGATGAAAGAAATAAAAGCACCAATGCTGAGTGGCAAGATGTAGATAGATGAAATACCAGATTAGAAATTAGTTAGGAAACAGGACCTGTAAGAACTTTCATCTGGAACATAAAGGGATAATAGAGGAGTGATTCTGGCATGTCACAATTTATCCCTGAACTGTACAAATCTACTCTGCCCATTGAAGACTTATTTCATTCTTAGATTTCTGCGAACAAACATCAAAAATATTTGACAAAACATCCCAAACATTTCTGTTTGTAAATACTTGAAAAAACAATTTTTTCATTTAATTCACTGATAATGCTTTTTCCCCCTTTTCTCAAACAGTTCATGAACCTCCTTTCACAATTTTATGAATGGCTGTACTACATCAGAATGTGTTAATGCTTTGAGCACTACTTTGCTTCATTAGTCATGGTCAGATTTTTCAGAAATTAGTATCTCCAGAAAGTATCCTAAATTCATATTTAGCTTGTAAGTTTTTTAAAAGAATACTGAATCCCTGACAACTACCTTCAGTGACAAGCCCACTGAAAAACAGTAGACAGCAGCACAATTTTGAAAGATACAGATTCATTTAGCTATCTGGAACTCAAGTACTATTTTTAGAATTGCCCTTTGAATACAACAACCTTTTCTAGGCATATAGAGACACAAACGTGCACACACACATATGCATATTCTCATACTAGCAAGTTTAGTGTGCTTGCTAATGGCTACAAAGGTGTGAGTTCTATTTGTATACTTGAATCTTAGCTATGATACATGAGAAACAGGCACTAACTCTCTAATGATCTGTTTTTTCTTGTTGATAGGAGTAATACTTAAGCTGAAAATGAATTTTTCACCCATGCTTTGGGCACCTCCATTCATCACAAGTAGTGCTATCACATCTGTGTGTCTGCTGCCCATAAAGCTAATGAACTACTTTCAAGGCATGGTGCTTTATAGAGGTGAATTAGAGATGTTTGAGTAGGTCAGATGGAAGTCTGCTTTGACAAATAAACTACCTGACAGAAGCCTGCAGACTGAGGGGTAACCCTAGGGGCCCAGGCTGCAGATAAGTCAGCCAGTACTGTCAAGTGTCGTGGCACTACGGTGGATCAGAAATGCGTAGGCTCGGAGACAGTAACTATTACTTCAGACACACTGTTTTGAATCAAGATACAATGTAATGGAATTTAAGCAATACTGGGAAAAACGTAATGGTAGCTGGTGGAGTTGAGAGCAACTAATTCCTGTTGTGAGGCATATGTACTGTGTCTTCTGTCCACTCAGAACTGAGTAGCTGGTACCAGACACAATGCAATTTCTTGCAAGTATTTATGTTGTATACTTTTGGTAGGGGAGTTTTAAATGGGCTTTTACCTCTCCCGTGTCTTTGTACTTCTCTAAAAAAATTAATGGTATTGTCTTTCAACTAGTAATCTGTATTCTCCCTGCTGAAGTTCCAGAACATCACCCAACTATTTTACAAAAACAGGATTTTGAGGGATGTAGCATTCCTGGGATATTTGAGTGAGTTCAGGCATTGAGCTTTATGGAAGAGCTGAAAATAAATCTGACAGATTTTGTCTTCATATCTGGTATCTACATCAACAGTAAGTTTGGCCTTTGCTATCTATGTTTCCTTGGTATTTTGCAGCATGCTGAACAGAAAGAAAGGCACAACAGAAGGCTGACCTCTTCCTACTCCTGTTATGGTGATGTGTGTGCAAAAGGCCTAGGATACTTAGCTTAAACCAGTACATTCAGTGCATTTGCTAATGCAAGTCTCTAAATAATTCTCAAGATAATAGTTGCATGGATTATGATATTAACTTCAAAACTATATGAATTCATCTGTGTTTCTCTTATCCAGGGACAGGACAAGAGGTAATGGGCACAAAGTTGTACATAAGAGGCTCCATCTAAACATGAGAAGCAACTGCTTCACTTTGAGGGTGACAGAGCCCTGGAACAGGCTGCCCAGAGAGATGGTAGAGTCTGTCTTTGGAGATATTCAAAATCCACCTGGACATGTTCCTGTGCAACCTGCTCTAGGGGGACCCATTTTGGCAGGGGGCTTGGATTAGATCATCTCCAGAGGTCCCTTCTCAACCCTATATCATTCTGTAACTCTGTGATTATCTCCCAAAAGTAGTTTTTATTAGTGAATGAATGAAGTGCACTGGGAAATCAATCAAAATCAAAATCTTAACAATATATGTTAAACACATGGATCCTTCGTTTACTTGCAGTCTTACAATTTCATTATGCAATGAAAAATTGTTGGCAATAGAGCTAAACTTGCAAGTACATCTCAAACCTCAAATGGCTTGCCTCTTTTTATATAGAATGAAATCACCAGCTGCTCAGTACAAAATGCCAGTATCCAACAAATAATCCTGATTTCAGTGTAAAATGATGGATACTTACCACTTGGAAATGCAGTCATTTTTATCAGGAACGTGCCCTTTGACTGCTTCTAAGTTTTGCACTTTCTGGATTTCTATATGCAATGAATTTGAGATTAAAACTGAGTATAGAATTGTTCTACAAAACTAGTGATCTGTGTGTCCACTTGAGGAAATTCTACACCTTTTCTGAAATTTTATATTCCTCCCCTTAGTTCAGCATATGAGTAAAAGGGAACAAAACAATGTAGGGTCAAATGGTGGTAAACTAGTGCATCTTATAAGGTACAACTAGAGTTAGAGCCTTAAAAAAAACAAAAACAAAAACAAAAAAATCCAACCAACCAAGTCCAAAAAAAAACCCAACTGAGTCCAAACCAGCTCAAAATACATCAATTTTTAAGTAAAAGAATAAGTAAAAATCAGAGCTCCTAAAAGAGAATCACTCAGGTTTGTATTGAAACTGGCAGTTATTTTAGCATTTTGGTTTTTTGCATGATGCCATGATGATACAGGCAAGCATATTTAGCAGTAACTCACTATGACCCTGCAATCACATATATCCAGCTAAGTTCCTTCATAATACTGATCAAACACCATCATAAAAACAGATTTTTGGCCCTTTTTCATCAATCTGAGAGCTTTTTTCAGAATTTCTTTATCCTGATGGTCAGGCATCTTGCAATATCTGTTCTAGATTTAAGCATAACCAGTCCATTCCCATTTGTGTTTGTGCCAACACTGATACTTAGCTTTAACAGCTACTTTCTTTTCCAAAATCTTCCCTTATGATGCATTATAAGACAGCAATCATACCCCTTTTCAAGCTGTATTTTGCTTATACAAACAAGCTGTGATCTACTAGAATCCTCTCTAAGTGCAGTTTCTTCATTCCCCTGATGTTGCTCATTGCCCTTTGGTACACCTCCTCCCATTTTGCTAACTTTTTCTTCAATATGGCCGACTAGAACTTTACAGTTCTCCAGATGAATTTGGAGTGGGACCTTATACAATAGCACTAATACTTCCTTACTTGTCTTGGAAATGTTTTGCCTGGAGCACCTTAGGATTGGATTTGCTGTTTTCACAGATGCATCTCATTATTTCAGGAATTTGATTCCACCGAAAGGAACAATTAAATTAAAATGACATTGAAATAAGCTCATTCCCACCCTGACGCTATGTTCATTCAGTAAACAGTATGTTTCTTGCAGAGGTCTTTCCTTCATTATGTATCAGATTCCATCCTTTTGTCATAAAAATAGACTTTTCAGTTCAACATTTTTATTTTCCCCAATAGATCTAGCATGATGATCCTCCATATGTGAAATTCAAATGTAGTTTAAACAAAAACATTTAGAAAGAATGGAATACATTTTTATGCAGCCAATTCAGTCTGTTCCAAAGCATTATGTAGGGTATGACAACTCTCTGGAAAGCAGAGTTTTCAGAAACATATTGCAAATTACTTTATGTAGATGAGAATGTACTGAAAAAGCGGAGGAGTTTTCAATTGATCAACATTATTATAAGAAACAATAAGAATAAGAGGTACCTTCTTTGCAAACACATAAATATGAAAATATCCTACATACTTTTAAAAGTTATATTAAAAATATGAAAATAAATATTGAACTATATTAACATTCCAAAGTACATACTTATCTATCAAAATCTAATAAAACTCCACTAATTGCACAAGAGAAACATACTGAAATGATTCCTCATAATAAAACTGAAGGACAAAAAAGACATTTAAATTCAAGCTACATGACGAAAGACAAACATAACTACATGCTGAAAGGCCAATGTTTCTTTTCAATGTTTGTTGTAAAAAGCACTCAAAATGAAACTAAACAAACACCCACTTCTTTTTCCCCACAGTTTGTAGTAGAAATTCCTAGAAAATAACACAATTAAAATAGAACAAGGGTTATGGTTTTATTAAAATGCCAAACAAATATATCGGCTTATATAAGATATATTATATAAGAATATAACAGAGGAATCTGAAAGAATATTAGGACTGAAGAGTAAATGAGAGGGGACAGTAACTGCTGAATCAGTTTTCACCAAAAGAAAGACTACTTTTAGTAGTTAATAGAGGGTCAATTTATTGTGTCCTCCTCCTGAAATGTTCTGGTTTCTGATATTTTAATTATGATATATTATGACTACAAGAAAATTTACAAAAACTACCAGGGCAATAATATTAGGTATTGAGACCAAAAAAAAAAAAAAAAAATTGAGATAAAATTCAGATTTGAGACAATCAGGACAGAGGTAAGTTAATGCAGAGTTTTATAAATTAATTGATGGGAAAATAATTTCTCCTTCAATGCATTACATAAAACAGCATTGAATGAATACAATGCATCAGACTATTCAAATTTTATTGAAATATTAGAGAATATTGCCTCAGCAATTTGAAATTATATGAATTTGTGTCACTGTGTCATTATATGATGGAAATACAGAGACCTTCTTGACAGTTCAATACAAAGTGTAATGATATAGAACAGTGGACTGAGATAGAAGACTAAAATAGAGGCTGGACTATTTTTTTCATTCTGGGTTTATCAAATAAATAAAATACAATAGCAGCCAGAAGGGATTATATTATAGTTAAAATTAATGAAACAGTTGAACTAGTTATAAGGAGAAAGAAAAGGAAAGAAAACCTGCTTGAGGGGAAATAATAATACTGAAAAAAACCCAAGAGGCAAGCAATAGCCAAGGAATGAAATGCATCATATATTGAAACTGAATTCAATCAACAACAACTCTGATTGAATGATAAGAGGAATGTGGAAAGTGGAAAAAAGAACCTGGAAATCACCAAGTGGTATTTGAATTCACATTTATATACGGTCCTTTTGAGACACATCAGCTCATGGTGTGTGAAGTCAGCTGAAGTGTGTTCACGTCAGCTGAAACCACGACAGTGTGAAATGTGTAGGCACCATGAAAGACATTAAAATCTGCAACAAAAGCAAAGTTTACCCTTCCTATACATAATAAGAAGAAATCATAATCTCTAAAAGATCTACATTGGTCGTGGTGCAAAGTTTGATTACATATGCACACAGTACGGTGTTTTAGATTTAGTACATTAAGTGCCATTTTATTCTACTTTTAAATTCTATTTTAAGTTCTTTCAGCAACTCTCTGTATTCTGCTCCTTGACAGTAAATATAAATCTGGTGCTTGATTCAAAGCCAAATGCTCAATAGTTCCAATAGTGCAGAATTGAGCTCCCAGGCCTCTCATCTGTAAATGTTACTTTCAACCCTGCTTATGAACTTCTTGAAGTGAGCTGATTGTACTGTATCTGCAGTTCCTTTCAAGTTAGAGTCTAGTAAATATTGACTAGATAGTAAGATTGCATTTTAAACCACTGTTGTACTTGAATTAAATAAAAAAAAAAATTATAGTAATTATAGAATTAATGAATGAAGGTGACTGGTCCAAATGTTTACCACATTAGGTAGATTTTGAGATTAAAGAAATCTTCACCACAGCTATTTCTGTCAAACTGTAGAATGGTGGAAGGGCCTTAATGGCGTAAATTAATGTAACGTGGCTAGGTGTACCAACCACTTGTAGTGGGTATTGGATAACTAAGGAAAATATCTTTATGTCTTCAGAGTTCTGTATGCCATTAATCTCTTTTCTAAGAAAGAAGACCCTGTTCTGGCTTGGACAGCTAAAATCACCTTTCTTGTCATAGCCCATTCAGCCTGCAGCCTCACTTGCCAAATCTGTCAACACAGACACTTTGTCAATGTAAGCACTCTCTCACTGGGAACTATCTTGAGTTACACACAGAAAACAGACAGTGCTGAACAGTATGTTTGAAACACACTTCAGCTGACTTCACAGAAATGGATCAGACAAATCGTTCCTCCACTTCAGAATCTTCCTTTCCACTGTGCCTACCATCCACCTCCTTAAGACTCTTTTCAGGGAACAGGGGGTGCAGCTGGGGGTGTGTGTGTCTGTTTTGGGGGTTTGCTTTCGGTTTCTTCTTCCACTTTTGAGCCTTTGGCTGTCAGTTCATTTTGTGCTTCCCATCACCCTCTGCCCATCAAACGCATTCTTGAACACCTCTACCCTCCTCTCCCTCTTCCTTTGTATCTTTTATTAACCTAATTAATAGGAAGGGCTCTGAGGATACATTAGTGATGTATCTTCTTACCATCTGCAAGAGAAAAATAAGTGGAGTAGACATGTACTAATGGTTAGGAAAGAGTAAAACCAGGGCAGAAACACAAGGTGTTTTCTCTGAATACCTTCTAACCTTTTAAATGCTGTGAACTCAGGGTCTTGACAGGATTTCTCTTCCCATGAACCAGTCTTTAGAACTAATGCAATCTTCTTATTTTCACAACAACCTCTGGAAATGTTGCTAAATGTTGCATGAAGACTCACCTCTCTGCTTGCTTTAACTTGGCTCCTAATAGCTTCATTGATTGGATTTGAAAGGATAAGTAACAGCACAAAGCCCCTTTATGCCATTACTTTCAGCTCTGCATTTTAAAAGTGAGATCATTATCACATACTTCTCCCCCAACAAGATCAGGTTTAGTTAGCACTATTTTAATAATCATAAATTAAATGCAACGTCTTGCCTCATCTCCTGAATTTGACTCTTCCTTTTGTATGAATAATATTTCAGTTCTGAGTCATATGGCATACTGCCCAGTTACACCTCTTCTTCATGGTGCTTAACTGGCATAAAAAATCCATACATTTTGCATTAATCGGAAATGCTAAAGGTCAACCAAGGAAGGTCTATATGTTTGCTGTTCAGCGTTATTTCTAGACTGATTATCACTAGGGGTGGTACAGGCTTATACACTCCTTTTTTTCAATTATAATTGTCTCACATATTTATGTGTATAATGTTACTCTATTATACATTTTCACATTTAAACCTTTGAAGGAGATTTTTTTCCTTAAACCAGAAAAGAAAGTATGGGATATGTCTCTATTAAAAGGTATTACTGGTACTGTTAAATGAGGGTACCATTAAAATGCAGTAGTAATGACACTTTAAGCTGATTGCAAAACTTCCGTCTTAAATCTGTGATACCTAGATTTAGTTATTGTGGAAGTTGTGGTACTACTGTTTAAAGTGTACTTCATATTATTGAATGCAAACAATTGCCATTAAAGAAACAATAGATTTGGTACTTTTCTGTTTAAGAAAGGAACAACAGTTCTTTAAAGACAGACAATAATTTTTCACAACACTTTTCTGACTGGATGAGTCTTAAGTCACAAACACATTGCAGGAACTACAAATTCATGAAATTTCATGGTGTTTCAGCACCAGATCAGGTGAGACTCCCTGAACTGCTGTGCTATTTACTCCTTCTAAAAGCCTGCAATTCTGTGAAACTCCTCCACATACTTGATCTATTGCTACTAATTTAATTAAAGTGTGTACAAACTACTAACCACTGTATTGAAAGCTTTTTTATATATCTATTTTGGGTACTTGTACTGTTGTTTTCACTGGCAATTTACAAGTTTCTTACCTATGCACAATGGTAATTGCTGCATCAGCAATTCTCTGAGAGTCTAGATGGGATGTGTCTCTCTGGGATGGCCAGATTCTCCACCCAGGATGTTAATCTACACACTGAAACATACTGGTTGGTTTGGGTATAGGAGGAATGGCCTGGAGGGGGACCTCCACAGTAGTCAGTTCCACTGTCCCAAATTAGTCCGTTGCCTCATCTATTCAGATGAGTAACTGTCAAGTTATTAATAGAGTAGTTAATGACTTAAGCACACTAGATGTGGATGCAAACACAGCCCTGTCACAACTATGGCATGATTACAGCTATAGAGAAAACTTTAATTCCATCCTTAAATCTCATTTGGAATTTAAGTACCAATGCTGTTGCCACAGAACTAAACCAAAATGCATCTTTGTATGCATATGTGCTTACTATATATGGCACTGTCTCCTGGCTTGATTACTGTCACAATCTACATAGATCATTATGAAACTTCACACACCTGCCACACATTACAACAATGCAGATATATCTGTTGTAGTAGCATGTCTTTTGAGTCCTACAACTAATGATCTATGAAAATGTGAAGATGGATAGATATAAAAGGTCAGAATATTCAGAGTATTTTCTCCACAGTTAATAGCTCCTGATAACCCAACTGAGTTTAATTCTGTGCTTTATCATAAACAAATAGAAGCATTAGGACAGAGATTTATTGCACCATTGGTTTCCATCGAAATAATTTTAAGATAGTAACACAAATTGGTATACTTAACATAACTGGCAGTTCTTCAGCTTCCTTCATTGCCCAGCAGAATGTCTCTGAGCTGTGTATAGAATCAAGCAGTCCACCTAAGAATTTGACAGAAATCTACATTTTAGAAATAAGGTTTATTCATACATATTATTTATACATACGCTGTCTTGGAAACTGTTCTGTGGTATCAACCATTACATTTCATCATACCAAATGGAATACTAATTCTCATAAAATGCAATCAAAAGTTGAAATTAGGATGTGCTTGGTATGTATTAAATACTTTCCGTAGCCACAAATATGTAACCTCTTGAATGCAACATAATGGTCTACTTTAGCTGGTACTTCCATTCATGCTGTATTTTACCAACAGCCAACATAAAGATCCTCCAGTTTCAGAAGGAACCTAATTCTGGAGGTCATGAAGCTTAATAATAAGACAGAACAAAAACATAGATGAAAGCTGTTCTGATCACGGACTATATTTTTAACTTGCTTTACCAATATATTTGTATCTAAGGTCTCTCTTTCATTTTAAACCTAGGAAGAGAAAAGATCATGTCAGAACATAGGTACACATTTGATACCATAGCAGCTTTGAATAAATTTATGGCAGCTAAAATAAAACTCTCAGATTGGTGTAATGCTTTCATCTGAGCAGTGTGTTTCGTGTCAGTCTTACATCATCACTTTCCATGTTGATTTAAAAATAGGTATGGAAAGTTGTCCGTAAAGTAATGGATAATGGCAGTCAATGCATAATGCTCCCACTCTATATTCATATCTGGCAGTCATTCCTGACCTCTCTTCCCCATGGAATTTTCCTTCCACAGTCTTTTCACAGAGTTTGGTTTCCAATTAGTAAAGCAAAGTTATTTGACAGTGTTTTGTCTCTACTTTTAACCGCGCCACATAGCAAAGACGAAATATATATGAAAAGCAAGTAATGTAGTCCTTTCTGTCATTTTACTCTCTGATTCAGATGTAAAGAAATTAAAAGAAAAGAAAAGCATTTCAAATATTTGCATTTTGACCATGATAAAAATCTATTGATCATGGTTGGATCCTAACACAAAATAAAGTGAATCATGTTTGCAACCATTATGAGCAAAGGGCTGGGAGGAAAAGACCAAATCACGCATGCATTTTCACAGGCAAACTTTGGTTTAAGTGTTTGATCCTCCTTTAAGCTTTGTTCTTTCTCAACTCTGTAAATTTGGACCAGGTCCGTTACTTTTGTTTTGCAGCTTTTTCAAGATAGCTGCAGTACACATATGGAGTATGAAATTTGAGAACTTGGGAGCTGGAGAATCAAGGAGATGATTTTCTAACCTATGCTGCATTCTTCCTGCTGCAGGATAGGATTTGAATCTTACTAGGAAAGTAGTTTAGGCAGGGTTTTTTGACTTATATTTGTCTACACTGCCTTTCAGCTGTCGGTTCTCCTCCCAGTCATTCACCTTCCACAGTTTTTCACAGCTGGACATCATATTTACTACCCTGAATAGCTTAACAGAATCAGTGGCTTCTATCATTTTGGCATTTCAGTATCGTTTCCTATTTTTTTATTAGTGTTTACCCTTAAAAGTTCTTTCCTTTTTTAGTTTTCTTAAAAACCTTTCATTATATACATGAGTAAATTTGCACTCTGCAAATCCAATGGAATGGTAGTCAGATCTCCTTTATCTAAGTGCATGTTAATCTTTTCAAAGAACTCCAGTAGGTTTATGACATCTCATATTTATCCATATGTCCCTTAATCCCACTCTTTATTCATCCGTAGTTCCCCTGGAGCTCTTTTTTAAAAATTGGCATTGTTTTAAATGCTTTCCAGTCCTCTGACACTGAGTCAGTTTTCTACACACTACACTTTGTAGTTTGGCTATTTCACACTTGAGTTCCCTCAGAACTCTGGGGCAGAAGCCATCTGTTCCTGGTGATTTGTTATTGCTCACATCATCTCCTTGATCCATAACCTTTTCTGCCAATTCTTCAATTTTAGACAAAGCCGGTGACACATACTCTGAAAAGGAGTGTCCCTGCTTCTATGCTTAAAACTCCTCCATAGTTAACATTGATATAAAATAAATAAATAAATAAACAAACAAACAAATAAATAAATAAATGTTATAACCGTTATCTATTCTGGACATTTTTCAATATCTCAGTTGTTCTATTACCCTTGCAGATCATCTGGAAAGCTTCCTCCTCTTCTTGTATATGAAAAAAAAAAAAAGAGTAGTATCAGTTTTTGAATCTTTCCAAGTTCTTCCTCAGATGTTTTCATGATCCGTCTTACTGTGTTCCTACACTGTCTTTTGGAGTTTGTGATATTTTCTTAGACACAAATTAATTGTTCTGGAAAAATGCCTTCTTAATTTATTAGCTGCCTTTGCATTACTGTTTAACTATTTCTCTTTGTCATTTCTCGAGTCTTTCTTGACAGGTGGTACATTTTTGCTCTGTACAATATGGTTTCTGTGCTGCTTTCAAATATTTTTCTTTTTAGTTTCCACATTTTCTTGTGGCTCCCCCTTTGAAAAGTGTGTACAGCTATGCTGGATTTCTTTTTGTTAACTTCCTGAAGGAGTCCTGATGTGTATCTAAAACTTCAGCCTTAGCACCCTCTTCAGTGTCATTGTTCTCCAATCTGTATCAAGGTAAGTATATCCTCTACTGATACTGTGCTTCCTCTTCTCATTGTCTCTTTGGCTTCCTCAGCGTGTTATTGGCACGGTTACCACACTAGACAGAAATGACATATATTCTTTTTCTATAGATTTTTAAGTGTGTGTGAGGTACCAAAGGATAACACTGAAAAAACAGGAATCAGGAGTTGGAATAGTCTATTTGGTTTGGCTGCACCTCTTTGCATCTACTTTATGTTGTTTCTTAATAACACTTCTGTTTTCACCTGTGGACTTATTACTAAATAAAATATAAGCCAAATTCATGTCTCTTCTCTCTCTGTACAGCAAATGCAAGCTGTCTCCCCTCTGTCTCCTTACCCAGCCATATACCCCTGAATCAGCCTCCCTCACTTTCCCCATACCTCATCCTTGCACGTGTGGTTCTTCTGCCTCAGTCTCCTTTTCTTTCCAACTTTATTGTAGGTGTTATGCAAGTATAAATACAACATAAAGGAGTAGTTAGATGCTATGGTTGTAATTTGCTGTTGTTCAAACCAATGTGCATAGATGTAAATGATCAAATAAGTGCAAAGGCCTTGTGCTGTATAAATCAGAACTCTTAATAGTTCTGAGAAGATGAGCTAATATTTATATTGCAATATTAAGTGCGATATTATACTGATAGGTCATACTGCACAGTTGTCTTCTATTTTTAATGCTCTTCTTCAGTGTTTAGAGACTTTAATATAAATCTCTTTGTTAGTGAAATGCTAAGTAGCTATAAACATACCATCCTTTGTAACTGCAAAATATAAAATGTAAAATAAAACAATTTATCACACATATGTATCCCTCACATTTTTCCAAAACAAATATGTGGTCCAAATTAATCTTTTCGTGTCCTCATTTATTTATATTTACTCCATACACAGCAGACTTCCCAAACATTATTTATAACTATGTCCTTTCAATTTGATAACACAATATAAACCCTCAGCCTATGGAACCAGGCAAATATTAACTACAAACAAAAATGCACCCCATGCACCATACGCAAACCAGTGCAAATGACAGATGTTGTCCATCTGCCCTGGAAAGACTGCCACCCAGAAACCTCAGTTATATCCGCTCCACTTTGGAAATGGAATGAAACTCCTGAATTGTCAAATTGACTCCTAATTGTTGCAAGCAGCAATGGTATAGAAATTTGGTTCATGGGAGCACACATAAAGTCAGCTGCATACAACATGGGCTACCTGTGGTTTCTTATTCTTTTAAAACATATTAAGAACTATAGCAATGGGTCACAGGAAAGGTACAGACCAAGATCCTCATCAATACCCTACATTCCTTTGACTTGCTAAATTAACCTGCAGTTTCAATTTTTGCAACAGAAAAAAACACCAAAAAAAAAGTTAGCTGGATCTATTCCTACAGGTTCTAAGACTATGGAGGAGACACAAATCTAGGAACAGTGGTCAAGACTGAGGACACTTTTAGTAAAAGCTGTTAGACAATGCTGAAAAGCAGGCTACTTGTTACAGTGGTGAACAAGATCCTTTCTGGTCATCCTGTCACTCTGATCAAGGCCAAAAATAGCCTCCTGACCTCTAATCAGAATTCATAGAAGGGCTGCTACTTCATAAATTCACAGTATCAAAATCATAGGGAGTCATTGTTTCCCATGCTACAGCAAACATTGGAAATTACCCTTGTAAATTCTACCACTCCAGATCTACCATCTTTCACAGGGGATGACCTCTGTTTTGGCAAGCCTCTGCCACCAAGAGCCAGGGAAAATTGGAGCTGTTGTCCTGGGTGTGAGAATAACTGTCTGTAGAAGATTATGGTAGATGGGCAATGTACTGCTGAAAGAAACATGATATGAAACTGTAGGAAGAGGAAGCCATTGAAGGGTTTTATTGTTTAGAGTATGTTTTGATGCTGAAATGCCAGATTTCAGTAGAAACTCTGGATGACCTTGAGAAGAAGCCAGAAATAATTTGTAGAACCAGCAGGCTTCAGCAGTGAGTGCTATTATCTGAGGTATACAGCCTACAGTGCCAGGCACCTGTGGAAAGAAAATATCCATGAATCTAGAAAGAGGCATCTAAACATAGTTTTGTCCTAAAGTGAATAATGAAACGTGCTGTTGTTTTTTTGTTGGTGTTGTTGGTTTGTTGTTGTTGTTGTTGTTTTTTAAACGCCTCACTTTTACCTTAATGTTTATTTCTAAATTTGATGATTATTTTCGGTGTGGTAAATTAATACTTTCATTTTACATCAGTTCACTTCATTTAGGGGTCATTTTAATGATTACTGGCTAATATCAAGTCTTTTATCACACAGGGATATATTAAGTAAACATGGGTATTTGAACAGTCTTAAAAGTCCCCCACTCCCCAACATGCTTTTCCTGTGAATCTGAAGAAACTCAATGGTTTAGGATGATTTGATATCATAGGAATCAGAGGAAGTATCTTTTGGTGACCACCAACACCCAACTGTTTTACCAAAAGACATTAAAAAAATACTTGAGAGACAATAATTTCTCTAGGGTCCTAGGTCATCGCCTAACTTACTTTTTTCATACCACATTTATAGTACTTCTGAATCAAGAGATAAAAAGACAAGAATCAAATTAGACATCAAGGGCAAGAAATAATTCCTGTCTGGTCTCAAAAGACAAGTCATTGCCTGTGGTTGCAATATTTATTCATTTTTTAATTAATTTTATGACTTCTGTGCTTTTCTTCCACAAATTTTCAATCAGTTTTGCCAGCCTGAATTCTCAAAGTTCTGTGAGATTGAGTTTTCTCAGAATAACTTTGAAATCCTTAGAGATTTCTGCAATTTTTGTGCAATGTTAGCACACAACATTTTTTTTTTTATTATTATTTTTAACTTCTTTTTTAGTAAGAAGGAGGTGTTGCTCTTTCTTCTGACAGATGGTCAATGATTAACATGCTGTGGATATGTCTCCACAATGACCACATTAATTGTTTCTCCTGATAAGACACAAGTTCTTATATTTTCCACCCTTTCAGTCCAAGGATTAAGTTCATAGAACTTAATCACTTAATCACACTGAGCTTCTGTTGGTTCACAAAATTTTCTTCCTGCAAGCAATATTTTTATTAAAAATGGCTCTTCTTACTTAAATTTCTTTTCCTTATGAAAGCGTTTTAATAGTTGGCTTTCAAAATTCACTTGCCCTTTGTTATTGCTTTCCTAATATCCCAAAGTCCCTTTTCAGTATATCAACCTCATGACTACTACTAAATTTCAAATATATTTCCCCAAGACCTGGCCTTCAGCTAATGCATTTACATTTTCTAGCTTTTGGCAGCAAAAGGCAGGAGGTAAGCAGGAATAGAAATTGCTGTAGCAGAACTGAACTATACCCCAAAACCTCTACAGTCCTGTCAATTGTGGTGAGCACTAGTTAAGAATGAAAAAATTGACACAAATAGCTAACAGTCCAGTATTTTACTACAAGACAACTTTTCCTTACCTGACTTAGTGATCATTTAATGTAATGTGACTGTTTAAAGAGAGACTTACAAGAGTGGTGCAGCCAACACCAAATATTAAAAAAAGTTCTATTTACTTGCTGTGGCTTTGTATCTTAATAAGCAACAGGTATTTGTTTTAAACACCACTCTTTTGGGAGAAAACATCCTCCAAAGGATTTATCACCACATAGTTTTTCCTTATGTTTAATCTAAATTAACTTCACGTTTATGTGAACAAACTTTGAAATGAATAATCTGCATTTCTGTGGGAACTGTGAACAAATCATCACTAATTACAGGGAATGAGGAAGGCAACCCCTTAGGTTAACTTTCAGTCCCAGTTTATTGCCTCTCAAGGTGGAGGCATCTGATTAGAGCTGTCTGGCAAGCAGAATGAACTCCAGTTTAGCAGCCTAGTGCTGCTCTTACAAGCTGAGAAAAGGGGACTGTAATGAGCCCAGCAGTTCTCCTGTTGTCTCCACTCACTTCTGCCCTAAGTAGATGCTTTCTCTGCTTTCCCTGCCATGCAGAGACTTGAGAGTAGGGGAGGGTGACATTGCTTCTCTGCCCTTCTGGTCCCTCCAAAACTGAGTGGAGAATATTAGGCAGAGAGCAAAAAGGTCAGGAGAGGCAGAACGTTAACACCCAGGGACTGTGAGGCAGATGCGGAATGAAACCCATGAAAGATCTGAGGCAGGTTTGAAACAATTCTTCAGCAGAGATTATAGCTGGAAGTAGGAGCATGAGCTGTTTCAGAACCAAAGTTTCAAATCTTCTTATGTAAGATCAAAATAATAACAATAGCACATTAACATCTGTGTGGGAATGGAGAGTACTAAAAGAAAAAGGAGGAAGACTGAAACCCAGAAAATAAGCTATCCAAAAATTTGCAGTATTTCACTTTAGTGGTCAGGACATTGATCCACTTTTCATTTATTAAGAAGGGCTTCTTCTGTCATACCAACTGCATTATTGAAGCTAACAAACCTGTAATTTATGAGAATATGAAATTTTAATGGAAAGAGTAAGGATTTGTGAATGCAACAAGCCAATACTAAAATAAACATTATTCTGAAACAGTCTTGTAAAAAAGACTATGTGGACTCCTCTCAATGGGCTGCAGTTCCTTTCAGGATCTTGCTTCTGCATTGGCTTTTCATGGGCTGTAGTTTCCTTCAGGGCATATCCGCTTGATCCAGCATGGTGTCTCCACTGGATGCAGTGTGGTATCTTCTGTGTGGTCTCTCTATGAACTGCAGGGAAATACCTGCTCCATCACAGTCACTCCAGGAGCTGCAGGGGAATCTCTGCTCAGGTGCCTGAAGCACCTCTTTTCACTCTTAGTTCTCTCACCTTGGTGTCTGCAGGGCTCCTCTCACATTTTTCTCATTCCTCTCTCACAACTGCTGTGTGGCATATTTTACCCTTTCTTAAATATGTTATCACAGAGGCTCAGAAAAACAGTCTAATTTCTAACCTACATCTTAAATTCTGTTTGCATTAGGATCTAAGATTGCTTAATACCTGATGGTGGAAACCCCACATAAAATAATAAAAATAAGAACACGCATTCTACCAGTAAAAAACAAGTAGTTCCTCGTTGAATGAGAATATAATTCAGAATAAAAAGAACCTTTGCCTTGATACTTTCATGGCAGATAGGAAGTTACTGAACAAATGTCAAAGCAAGGAGAGAAAGCTAGAACCGCTTACTATCTGGCATAACCTGAAATTACTCGGAAATTCTCGGTGAGAAATGGCAAGTCAAAAGACACCCTTGAAACAAAGGCTAGATAGAAGATCCTGCTCCTGCAGATTTATTTATGATGCATCGTAACTGCAGTTTTGCATGAGATGCGTTTGCTGTGCGTCTTCAGGAGATATACAGCTTCTGTAACTATGGAGTACTACCTTGAGGAAGTTTAGGAAATGTAAGTAAAAAACAAGGCATCTGAAAACAGAAATTTATAAGTATCTTTATTTATTTTACCTCTGTCATTTTAGCCAAGAGATAATTTCATTATTTCTTTTAGAGGGAAGTATTTATAAGCAAATATCAGTTACTTGAGATACACGAAAGAGAGACGGAAGTATTTTGTAAACAGAACAAAAAAGCTCAATAGGAGAAAATACAAAATACAAATAAAAAATCAATACAAAACTTTTGGTTACAAAGATAAACATGACAAATTAATATAAATTATGAATTTGGGAAATATACAAATCTACTAAAGCCATACCCTCTATTCTTCAGGAAAAAAATGTAATACTTTAGTCAAAAAGTTAACATCATCTGAGGTACCCAGTGATTGTATACATCTCTCTGAGGAAATCCTAAGTGTGCCATATGATAGTATCTTTCCTGCAGAGAATCATTTGCATTAAACATTTTTCCTCATTTGAAAGAGATAAAGCATCATTATTAGAGGAACAGATGATACATTTCAAGTCTTCTCTCCTGTGGATTCAGCTAGCTCTGACACAGAAAGAAAAATCTTTTAAACCACCAGCACAATATCTCCCCTCCCAACACCAAGTCACTGATATAATGATAATGCTTAGATACTTCAGTGCTGCTACAATATAGGCCAGCAGTTCCTCAGCAAATCTTGAGTGGAATTCAGTAGGGTCTAGGAGCACTGTGATATTTACATAACAAATTGCTCCATATCAAGACAGCAGTATTCTTTCTTAGCCAAAATACAAACCACGAAACTGTCTTTCCACAACTATTGCTGAGACAGCTGCTATTTTAACAAAATCTATATATTGGTTCATTTATCCTATTTGACACAATGCCTGTTAAAATGCAAAATATTTGTTTAGTATTGTTTGTGTATTAATTATGGTAATAGGCTACAGTAATTTGCTCCTCACTTAATTGCAGCTGCAACACACATGGAAAATTTCCTAGATGCTCTTTTCCCAGTAGATGATCAATTTCTTGAAATGATAATACGAGAATGAAGAAAAACAGCACAGCCATAACACCTTCTCTGCTCTCTTGTAAGTGCTTGTGAGCACAGGGGCTTGAATATCATCAGGTATTTACTTGGCCTTCATATCAGTGGTCCCAGTAAAGAGACAGGGCAAAAATACCGTAAAGAGGGGTAGTTACAGAACTTATGTACCTTTAGGTTACACAACACATTCTTCACCCAAACTCTGCCAAATACAGAGGATATGGTAAATAACAATCGCAAATGAAATCAGACAGTGAGGCTCCAGACAGTGCATTCTTTTATGGATAATCCAGTCCTCTGCTATTTAAATTGTGCTGACTGACAGACCATTGGACACAAATGTTTAGCAAATCAATTAGTGAGGTCTGCAAAAGTCTAAACAACTAATTAGCTAACTAGCTACTTAATACTAAGTGGTTTGCTTGCCCAGGACACCCACTGGAAACGACAAGGCAAAGCACAACCCAAAAGAATCAGGCTAATTTACATCAGTATCTGGGTTTTGGTATCGTCACATTTCATTGATCAAATGCCAAACATTTAGACAGGGAAATAATCAGTGATGGTTCTATGATTTCATTCTATTGTTTAATTAGTTGAAGTGTTAGGGCATCAACTTTCTTAGATAACACTAGTTACAATTTTATGTCAAAATCCCAAATGAATTCATGACTAACACTCATGCACAAATAGTGTTCTCTCTCTGTACATGCAAGCACACCATTCACATTGTTATACTGTTGAGAATCAAGAACAGAAATGTAGAGGAAAGAGGACAATTTACCAAAGGATATGTAAGGATGTTCTTTATTCTTCCTTTTTTATTTCTAGCCTTAGAAAAGCAACAGATAGGGAAGATAAATGACAGATAGTGCCCTTCATCTGCAGTCCAGGAGCAGGCAATATTTGTACATACCTAGGAGCATAAGGAATTGGTGGAAATAAAAAAAAACACATTTCACTTACCTTACCAAAGAAAAAGTAAAGCAGTGTTTGAAAAGTTCATGTCTTTTGGACATTAAAAAGTTATTTCTGAAATTTTAATTCTCATAGCATTTCACCTACATACTTTCAAGGAACAAAAGACTCACGAAGAAAATGAGAGCCAATGGTTAAATCAAGAATAATTTTAATATATTGTAGAATCATAGAATGGTTAGAGGTGGAAGGGACCTTAAAGATCATTGAGTTCCAACCCCCCTGCTGTGGTCAGGGACACCTCCCATTAGACCAAGTTACTGAAAGCCCCATTCCAGTGACTCACCATTCTCACAGTAAAGAATTTCTTCCTGGTGTCTAATCTAGTCTCCCCTCTTCCAATTTAAAACCATTACCCCTTGTCCTATCACTACACTTCCTGACAAAGAGTCCCTCTCCTGCTCTCCTGTAGGCTCCCTTCAGATACTGGAAGGCTGCTATAAGATCTCCCTGGAGACTTGTCTTCTCCAGGCTGAACAGCCCCAGCTCTCTCAGCCTGTCCTCATAGGAGAGGTGCTCCATCCTTATTATTTTCATGCCCCTCCACTGGACCCGTTCCAACAGTTCTGTGTCCTTTCTCTGTTGAGGACTCCAGAGCTGGGCACAGTACTCCAGGTGGGGTCTCACGAGTGCAGAGTAGAGGGGGAGAATCACCTCCCATGACATATATAAACTTCATTATATGATTTAAAAAGTTCAGTGATCTCAAGGTAAACTGTTTTCTCAGAGACACAAAGAAAGACCACTGCTCACCAAAGAGTATCTTTGATTTCACCAAAGGGGCAGTAAATTCTTCTTTTTTTTCACTGATTTTTAAAACAGTAAAACAAACTGGCCAAATTAATTGACAGATCTCATTACATATTTATGACCACTACTTGTAGATTTTTTTGAAGGGGAAGGAATATAGAGAGGAATTGTTTGATTGACTTTCTTTTTAAAAAGGCAGGTTGCTTTCCCTAATACTCCCATTTTGGGAGCAAAGAGTGAATTGAGAAATGAATGGAAAATATTTTCTTGAATTAGTATATTAGTATGTATATTATACCAGAAATGTTTATACAGCATTAAATATATGTTTTCATTATATTTTTCAAATATATTTAAAGTTTCTCTTGGGAAACAAAGAAAATCTCTGAACTATTTGATGCCCCCTAAGTAACCTGTAATCTAAATATGGGAGCAAAACATACAATGAAGCATGATTAAGGGTTGCTCAAGTGCTATCCAGAGAACGTGAACACGTAACATTTCTTTTTTTTTTTAATAAAAAGCCAACAACAAACAAAACATCTTTCTGTTAAAGAAAGACACTAACAGCAAGTGTTGTAACATTGCTAAGCGGCCTTCAATTCAGGGTCAAATTACAATTCAGATCAGAAAATTATTTCTGAAGTGGATCTCAGTGTTTCCATTTGTTCTGCTTTGGTGTCAAGTGAGCAGACTCTCATGTTCTGCAACTTTTTGGTTGCAACAAGCCCAGAAGATGTGCTCCAGGAGCACAGTTCTGAAAAGGGAAGGATTTGTATGAAGTCATGCACAAATCCTTTCCCTGATGCTATTACTGAGGTATAGGAGTATTGCACCTGTGCACCACATAGGAGAACACTTCCCACTTGTCTTATTTCTCACCTAGGCAGGTCTCGTCCACTAATTTTCATGAGGATTTTGAGTGGATTGGGAATGGGAAGGTACATTCATTTATGCACGTAAGGAGGACAGGGAATGGATCGAAAATTTGTATTCTCCCCTCCCCCCAGGTTTCCAGAAGATGATAAATACAATAACATAGTCATAGAATCTGGACAAGGAGATTTAGGTAAATACTTGGCAAACAGAAAACTTCATTGTTGTTTTTTTTACTGTGCTTGCCATTATCTGTGAGAAATTTGATAAAAGAATTTGCTAACCCAATGAAAAAGTGCAGACAACTGTTTGCTGAGCTTCTTTCACCTTGGTAAATTGTGCATGAAAACTCACAGCTACATGTTGGCATGAAGCACCTGTGACCTCAAAATTAAGCAGAACAAGCTTTTCTGTCCATCTTCCCTCCAAATGCAAACTGTAATTATATGAGCTTAGAAGGAAATGTTTGCTACATGCCATATGAGAAAGGCTGAGCCATGGTTCTGTGTCTCCAACAGCCGAACCAGAGCTCTTCCTCGGGCAGAGATGTCATCAGGAAATTCTCTCTTTTCAGAATATGGATGTGGGTTGAAAATCACAGCTCAACCTTTGTTCTTAAAAAGCAAAGAAAAACAAAGAGGAGGATTTCTGTGACAGTGTTTGTTGGGGGAAACCTCCTTGCACAGCACTCTCCCACTCATTTAATAGCTATTCACAACTTGCCCCATTCTTCCTGCTTGGGCCTGTTTGCCTCCGGAAGAAGAATTGACTTAAGTGCTATTTCATATGAGAAATTAACCCTTCCATGTGCCCTTCTTCAGAAATATAAGGTAGTGACACTCAAAGGCATAAATGCTAGCTCGAGCAGTGTGTCTGCATGTACACTAAAGGGTGCATGGAAGCCTTTGGGGAATGCTTTTCTACAGTGACAGGCATTTATATAGGCACAAAATTGGTTAAGCGTGTTAATAACACAACTTGGAATATACTGTGAAACAAAAGATGTCTCTGTGAACTGACTGGAAAACACAGTGGAGCAGTGCAGACCTGTAATCATCACAGCTCACGCCACACACTGCTGATCGTTGCCATGGCAATGGACATTGTTTCATGACATCACTGAAATCAAGGGGGGGGATAAGCAACAAGGGCTAACTGATACCAAACAGTTTCTGGAAGGAAGAAATCTGTTTTAATACATACATCAAGCTATCTACAAACCAAAGGGTAAGGAAAGCAGGAAAAAGAAGTGCATGTACAGAAATTTCCAGTGAATAATCCGGCTTTGTTGTAACCTTACAATTTTACCATGGAAATTGTACCATTGGTAATTACAATTACCATCTTGTGTTGAGTATCTTTAGTCATTGCCAATATTTTTGAGAAATGTGGTATGTGACAGTCTGTAAAACAAACTATTCAGGGCAGCTGAAAAAAAAGAGCAAGGCCTTTTATGATTTTTCTCCAGGGTTACACTATTTGCTTTTTTGTTTCACACTAAGAATGTCCACAGCATCACCAAAGGGGTGAAAAAAAAAAAGAAAAAATTGTGAGTTACACTTCTACAGTTGAAGACGTATCTTATGTGAATAGAGAACAAGAAAAACAGCAGCATGGGGAAATGGAGCCAAAGTACTGATAATGAAACCGTGAGCATCAGTTTGTATGACAGCTGACTGCAATCCTGTTGATGAGCATGATGCTCTTACAGAACTTAGCTCATTGAAGTCTAAGTCTTTTCATTGATTTCCAATGGTCCTGTACCTTCCTAAAAGAAGGACCTCCAAGAAACAAAACTTAGGAACTGTTCCAAAACTCGGATTTCCCATGTTAGTCATATCTTTCTATTGCACTGTAGTCTAAAATACATGAGCCTAGAAATCTAATACAAGGGGATTCTTGTTTTCAAGTTTGTTTTCCCAACCAGCTTCTTCATCACAGATTTCTTGTTGGTAGCTTTTTCATTTACTGACAGATTTTTGCATTGCTGTTTGCTGTCATATTTTTGCACAGTCCTGCACAAATGATATAAAAAGAGTGATCAATTATCAGTAAAAAGGCAAGTCAAAAAGAAAAAGAACAAGTACTTGAAACAAAAAGTGTAACATGCCAGAGGATGCTGAGTATGAAAAGATTACCTTCAGTCACCAGTACTTCCTTGGAGGATGAAGTAGTGTTAGTTCAAACATAAGGGTGAATGTCATCTCATACAGATTTAATTAAATTTGGCCATGCATTATTTTCTGTATCATGATTGTCTTTACATATTTTTCCATAACGAAGAAGCTATGGGTTCAAGTAAGCCATGTCAAAAATGAAACAAACAAAAAGAAACAAAAAAGAAAACAAGTGACTAAGAGGTTTAGAAATGTGCTTGGATATTTATATGTAAAACAAAAAAATCAGTAGTTATGGGTATATCAAATTTTCAAAATGTGTCAGTTGTGGCACTTACTAAAGAAAAATGTACACTTTTTCAAGAGGTAACTTACTCAAGTTTCTAAGTTTTTTTTTAAACACATACTTGGATATATATAATCTAAATGGAATTTTTGTCACTGGTACAGGAAGAGTACTAACTGCAGAAAATTCACAGAATATATGATTTCCAAGGTGTAAGAATAAAGAATTAATGGTCAATCTTTTAAACTAAGTTCCCTTAGGAAAGAAAGATTGGCATTACAGAGGGAGTAGATTTGAATCAGGCTGACAATGTTAGTGTGTGATGACATGCTAATATGAAGACATTCTTCTTTTCACAGCTAGCCGATCACTTTTCCTTGAAATAATGCAGTGATTAAAAAGAAGATAATTCAAGGCATTAATTTTACTATTTCATATTTTTAAAAGAAATTAAACTGTGGCATTAGAGATGGAGTAATTTGTTGTGCTCTTGCAAAAAAAAAAAAAAAGAAAAACAGAGAAGTTCTGGTTATTCTTGGAATAGTTACAGTATAAATTTGCTTATGACTATGAGTAAGGCTTCAAAAGGTTTACTTATAAATATTCACAAATTGTGCAATAGAGAGATCATTTATTTTAATGACACTAAGACTGACATTGTATTTTCATTTCAGAACACTCACAAAATTAACCAATTAAATACAGTTTAGTTCACGCATTAGACATTTTTTATAGAGCTGACAAAGAATTTTAATTTATTTGACATGTGCATACCCTTTTGTGTCCCATAGGTTGGTTCCAGAGATCAATTCTTAACAGACAGAAACAGCTAAAAGCTGAAAATAGAAAAAAAAATTCCAAATGATATTCCAAAATCATCTTAAATGTTGTCATCACAACAGACACTCAAGCAGCCTTATTTCCTCTATTTTAAGGGAGGAAAAAAATCAAAGCTTTTCAGTTTCACTGTCAAGTCTGTTCAGAAATAAAACATTTTATTTCCTTGGTGTTTGTTCTGATTACTACATAACAATGTGCCAGCAGGAAGTGTTTTGTTGCTGTTCCTTTACAGCAGTTTCTGACTCTACACA
Source organism: Pedionomus torquatus (assembly GCA_013398155.1). NCBI lineage: Eukaryota > Metazoa > Chordata > Aves > Charadriiformes > Pedionomidae > Pedionomus > Pedionomus torquatus. Next base: position 744,117 of record VZRU01004764.1, read on the forward strand.
GATGTTAGAAAGCTACAGCAACATTTCTAAGAAACCTTATAAAGTTTAGTTATGTAGAAATACGTAAGTACAAAGTAGACAATAGTAAAAGCTATAGCAATGATCTAAGATTAGGATTTCCATAATAGCAACCTGCTTATTTAGAAGAAATTACTTATATTACAGGAGAGAGGAGAACCTCAGCAACCACAGCTGATATATTGGTAAACCCTGGAACAGTGTGGAATGCTCTCAAAGTGCTATGAATTTACTAATCTTACAACAGATAGACCTACTGACTAGAGTGCCACAGTTCACATGGTTAACAGTCAGTCAGAAGAAATTAGTCTCAATTCTGACAAAATCTCACAGGGGTAACTCCTGAACATTCAGTCCATATCTCCACAGTTCTCACAGTGATGACTACACATTGCTGAAGTTCACTGAAATGAATGAAAAAAAAAAAAGTTGTTTAGCATCTTGCAGTAGTGAACTGCTAGTTTTGTTGTGGACCTTATATACTTTGACTTTTAAAGAAAAAGAAACATAAATTGAAGAGGTGTTAAGGTTGTGCATTTGGAATGAAAGTATCATGAAATTTCATTTCATGTGCCTTCTTTTCCCAAGTTTTTTTTGTTTCCATAAAGAGACAAACTGTAATTATTAAATTTAGGAGCAAAAATTCCCTTTCTTTTAAAAGAATGTTACAATGAAATTAACTATAAAAAGCATCAGTTCTTATTTTGGTTCTTTAAAAATGTATCAAGCTCCAAGTATATAAATCAAGATAATGTATAATAACCCCAGCTTTTTTTCTTTTTTTATAAATTTATTTTATTTTTAAAGCTATTGAATTAAAAAATATCCTGGTCTACTGGTCAGAGCTCTTAAGTGTAAATGTCCTTTTTAATAAAACTGAAAAATAGAATGAACAGTAAATTTTCAACAGTGTGACTTAAATGTGTTTTATTCCTTTGAGCTTTCTTATATAACATTGTTTCAAAAAGGTGAACAATAGTGTCCATAAAGCCATTTGATCATATTTGGTTAGCATGCAAATATTGTTTACTAAGATGCAGAGAGAGAACAGCATTCCAACAACTCTTGGTTGCCTTTTCTAGAAAACAAAAAGATGATGTTTTGATGTTTGGTTCTTTCTTTTACTATATTATATATTTATACCCTTTGATTAATAATATAAAAAAAAAATCCAAAAAAATCTTAAATTTTAAATGCTAGCAGTGGTGGTCGAAGCCGGGAGAACTGAAATGAATTTAAACATCATTAAATCTAGGATATATTGAATCATGGCAAGATTTTGAAAACAGATCTTTAAACATAAGGTTAGATTGATAAGCACCTAAAGGAGCATCCTACAAGACCACTCTTTAAGTGCTCTCTTTGAGTTCTATAAAAGATTTTGAAAAAGGCAGTGATTTAACAACATATATGTTTATAGAAATGAATTAGATGTGAATAGGAAAGAAACAGATAAATACATTTCCTTGGACTGCTTGGTATGGAAAGCATAGTTTGATCACTAATTTGGCATAGCTAGCTTTGAGAGTAAAGTGAATTATCATTAACAATAGAGATTACCCAGTACAATGCAACTTTATATACTTAAAAAGATAAGATTATGCTTTAATTGTATTACAGTTGTTCCTTCTCATGATTTAAGAGAAATGTCTGCAACCATTTCACATCAGTTGGATGTTTGTAGGACAACATTATAAAACTTACTGTGTTGCAGTTTCTTCCAGTGCCCAGGCATATGTGATGGTGGTTGATCTACAATGTAAGCTATACAACACAATATTTCATCTGATAAAATAATTAGTAGAGTTTATATAGAGCAAAAATACTTTAAGCTGGCACTTGACTATATTTTCAACTGGAATGCTTTATTAAGTTTGGTCACAATAAATATTTTTATTTATACAGGACAGGTATAAGGTATCAAAACAGAAAAAGAAAGTTCTGCCTGACAATTTCATTCAGAGCTTTACTTCTGTAAAGTGGTTACTTAGAGAGGTGACAGTGCTGTTGTCTTTTCATATGAAAAGGGCACATTTCATTGGCAACTGGACTGAGATCACAGTCATGATCACTACCCACACAAGAGACTTGGAATTACTCAAGCTTAGTCTTGCCTAAACAACACTTAGTCAGAAGACCCTTACATGTTATCAATAAATTGCATTTTTAATCTCTATTAACAGGAAACTCTACTTGAAAGAAGAAAAGTTTCTTGTAAGGAGCTCCTGGGGAAAAAAAAAAAGAAAAAAAAAGTTGTTTGGTCATATGAGAAGGTCTTAGAAGTGGTTTATAGAAGCAAACTGACTGCTTTTGAAGAATATGCATGTCTAACATCTGATGCCTCTGCTAGGGTTTCCCTACTGAAGTGGGTGCTTTTATTTTTTAGATTAATTTAGAGCAGTTTAAACACTTTAAAGAGCCAAATCTCACTCTAATGTAAAGTAGAAATCTTACCATTTCAAGTCATAAAAAACCCTAGCAGAAACAGAAAAACAAACAAAAAACCCCACCCACTCTGCCAGAAGCTAAACTTATTTTCCTGTTCTGCTTATGTTAGAACTAAAGTATTAATCCTTCTGCAAAGAGTTGCAAAATCTTGTGGTTTTGCCAATTATGAATAGAAGAGGTATTTGTATTTACAAATTTCTCTGTGTGGTAGCACACAGCAAGCACACAGCATGCCGCACACTGACAACGTCTAAGCAGAGTAAGTTGAGGCTTCAGTAATGGCATAGCAATTTACTTGCTTTTATTGCTACCTCATTCTTGCTAACCCATGCTGTGTTTTCACATTTTACCCGTTCTAAGAGAGCACTCATTCTAAGAGAGATTGTCTCTTATGGTATGTCTGTACAGTGGCCAAGAAAATGAGCTTTTGACAGGTTTTTCTGGATGCAATCCCTATGCAAGCTATAAAGAATCAAGTCCACTAATCAGAAAGCATGATTTATTTGATGAATGTACTAAAAACATTTCTAAGTGGTAATTTCTATATTGGAAGTGTCAGGGAAGAGATGTACAATAGCCCATCACTTAAAGGACTATTTTTTGACATGGCATAACAAGGTTTTGCAGGATTTCGATATGCAAAATGATGCCACAAGAAGAGATTGTTTTATGAGAGAGCTGCAGAGGACACGCTAAGGGATGATTGCAGTTTCAGACAAATTCAGAAAGCTTAGTTCCACCTGTAAGAAACCTGGAGGGCTTAGATTCCTGGATAGGTTCATATGAAGGTCTTACCTTTCTCTTTCTTCCTCCCTTCCTTTCCACAGAAAGAGACAGGAGGACCATAGTTCGACAAGACTGCTTCTTGGATGGATGGAACACCATGACACTGAGAGCCACTGCAGCGTTCACTTACAAGTCAAGCACAGAGTACAGGATTAGGTGCATTTGATGAACCAAAAATGCTAAGCTTCTGTACAACAGCAAACAGCTAGGAACTACACCTCTAGAACGGAAAGGTTTGCATTTTAAAGAGAAAAAAGCAAACCCTAGGGAAGTAGAAATTAATTTCCTATATAAGATACATTGCATTTGGACACACCCTGTGTCTCATACCAGCCCATGACTGATTTCTCCCCTATTCTATGGAAGCATATTTTAATTGTACTGAAATGTGCTTGGTAAATGAGACTATTAGTGTATCTAATGAAGTGTCCACATTCACATCTGCAGGTGCAAGCTACCTTAATTTCTTTTGCAGGATAAGAATGTAAGAAAGCTTAACGGTACATATAAGATTGATGTGTTTTACTAAAGTATGGCCTCACATGCTTATGAAATCTTTCAAAAAATGATTTAAAATAAGAAAGGAATAACTGTTCTTGAACATGCCTAGTCAGAATCAGTACCAAGTGTTCAGCTGTTAGCTCCAAAATCCTGTGTTTGATGAGCTATCAGACAGAAAGTTGAATCAATTTCTACCGTCTGTGTATTAATGGCCTCCCTACTGATTTTTAACTTAATATTTCCTCATCTGTCTGCCTAAACATAAATTCATTGGAACACACATTGATTTCTTTGTAAAAACAAGTAGATATACGAGCTCTTAATCCACCTTCTGTGACTTTTCCTGCCTTGTTTAAGTACCATATGTTCCATAGAACCCAATGCAAAGCAGGCACAAAAATACCTTTCCAATCACAAAAAGTGCAAGGGTTTTTTTCATGTTTTACGACAATAACCTATTTTTGAAGCAGTGTTTCACTGGAAGCTCTAGCTCAGCTAAACTGTAAGTATAGTAACATAATACACAAAGGTACAGTTAGTACATGTGTGCATAGAATAGCTATGTAACATAACTATACTTAAGTAAGTCTAGTATTCCCCTTTCTCTTCAACAAAGTGACTATGACATCACTTTACATACTACTTTGTGAAATCATGAGCTTCCTGTCTGGAAACCTCAGAAGATCACATCAGGTGAAGAAAAAGCTCACAGGAAATTTGGGTTAGGACTGGACCCTAAAATTAGAAGTGCTTCTACTACATGGGTAGAATCATCTTATGCTTTGGTTACAGGACACAGTTATAAATATATAACTTTCCAAAGCTGTGTATTATAATAATACAATAATATGGGACAAAAATCATCAGGTTTTTTGATCTTGAATGTATGAGTTGGGAAAAAAGTCATACACAAATACATAATTAAAGATGCAATATGTGTTGCCTGAAAATTTACCTGAGTGAAAAAAATGTTCTTGGCCAAAAGATACTCTGTTATTCATTCTAGATTGGGAAAGATAATTTATTATTTTTACTTTTATTTTATTGAAATTGACATTTTAATCCAATGGTTATGTGAAAACTTATATCAAGACGTAAGTTATTTAGGAAACAAAAAATTAATACTTACTGACACTGGCAGAAAAATAAGACTTAAACAATGTTAAGCCTTATTTTGGAAGTTAAAGATGGTTTTAGGAACCTAACTATTAGGCTTTGGGATCTGAAATAAGTCAACTGCAAAAGTATTTTATTATAGAAAGAACACAGGTTGCTAAATTACAGTATAATGTCAAGGGATATTCAGGGTATGTGATTCATCTATTGTTCCATTGAAAACATTTGACACCCTCCTTGCTAGCACTTTTACTTTAACCAAAAGAAGCAGCTAAGTGATGGATAAAAGGGTGTGAAACCTGCAGATTGCCTCAGAAGACTCCACCTCTCTTGCAAATGAGTATGATCAAACAAAAGACAAAACATAATTCCTTGAGTGCAGGGTGGGGGAGCCTAGGAATGAGTATTCCAAGTTGTGCATCTGGAGTGCAACAGAGACTGCTGAGAGAAGCAGGACGCAGAAACACAGCCGGATCATAAAGGTGATGAACAAAAAAGAAACTTTATCTGGAAATTTAGAGGAGCTGAATTTGCTGCAATCTGAAACATTTGCAGATGTTCCTGACTAAGAGCAAGCCTGAAAGAAAAGAACTCGCCTTATTCCTATTTCAACTCTTTCTGGTTAAGTCTATTTGCAAAACTTTGGGATTTTTAGCTTATGTTCAAATACAAATGGATTTTACAACTTTGGGTCTAATGTTAAGAGTCTGCTCAGACCCATATAAAACTTAGGACGTCTCAGAGTCTTGTCTCACAGAGATGGCAGTGAAAGTTAATGTGCAATGGAGCCAAGTTTGATCAGTCTGTCCTGGCTGCTGCAAATAAATAAAATCAAACAACTGACCTCTTCCCTTTCCCTCTTCAAAGCAAATGTCAAAACACAAAATCACTATTCCTACTAAAATCTGTTTTGGCATCTAGTGAGCATGAAAAATGATACCCTTTGACCTATAAATATAAATTGTCAGACATTCTGGAGATGTAACAAAACCTTCTCAGCCTTTGTAGTTACTAGCATCACAATACACACAATTAATTTTCAATTTCATTGACAGTCTTTAACATTCAAAATGCTCATTGTGATCAAGATTAATCTTGTCTGCTCTTGCAGCCCGTAGGGAGCAGAAATTCATCTTTTAATTTCATTATTAAATCCTTAATTTCTGATATTGTTCCAAGAATTGTTTTAGAAAAATACCGTTACTCAAAACAATGAAACAATCACTATGTTGCTGAGTAATTTGTTTCCATGTTTAATCTCTCTCACTGTTACACTTTATAATTTAGAAATGAAGCAAGAATTAGTGTACTAGCAGGAGGAAAATTCACATAGTTCTTCCTTCATAATGTGCAAATATATCACTCCACCATGTGTGGCCTACAGCTTGCATAAATCAGACAATAAGACAAAGAGTATGTAGATGAATCTGAAACACCCCCAAAAAAGATTTAACTGTTAGGAAAAGTTCATAGAGTTCATAGTCCTGATACAGTGCCATTAGCTAGAAATTGCCCTAGTTAGTCACCTTGCTGACAGAGAGCTCTGCAAAGAAACACCCAAAAGTAATTTATCTCTGTAAACCAATGAGAAATCTAATACAGTTTACTTTCAAAGGTGAAGAGATAAAAATATTACTAGATTTATACTGACAAGAGATGAAATTATGAGCAAGAAAAGGCAGTTAGTAAGTACGTTATTTACATTGTTTGAAAAACCTTGCTTTATTCCTATGCAATGTCAGAGGCAACATAGATGCTTCTGATACAACATAGATGACACAAAATCCATCTATGTCAGTGAAATATACTTCTAACTGACAGTGTACGTGAGACAGAACCTGACTGGGAGTGTCATGACCCTGAGGGCACAGCCATCTGTGACTGTCCAGTCCCTTTTTCCCTTTGGCATCAGCTGGCCTCACTACTGACTAGCACAGAGCTCACCAGTCACTACATGGCACTTGGTGGGGAAGAGAAATGTCAGGAGAGAGAACCTACCTCCAGCAAGAAATGGCTGACTTCCTTGTCTTCATCATGTCCATTTTCTTTCACTACATAGGAATGTCTTTAGGCTGGAGACCACAACTGTTGTGGAGGTCCTGGATCATTCTGCCACATTTCAGAGTTAATGGTTCTTCCAGCCCATGTTATTTTCTTCCACTCTTGGCCTTGCCACAGATTAAAAAACAAAATAAAAAATGGCACTTTCATTACCAATACACAAGCAGACTCAGCTGTTGCTTCACCTTCCCAAGTATTTCTGTCTTTCCCTGCATCTTTCTCCAGAAGTGAAATTTGTGCTTGGCTTGTCTTGTTTGAGAAATTGCTAACCACCTTTCTTGGTCCCTGCCTCCTGACCCCTGCCCCCACCCCAACAAGAGAAAAAAGAAAAAGGGGGAGAAGGGGGGAACAAAACAAAACTTCAAGACAGAGAAGGAAAATTACTTCACTCCTTACTGCAAGCTCACTCTCCATTCCCAGACAAGCACTAGCTGCCTGGAGGCCGTTCTCAACAGCAACACCAATTGCTGCCCAAGCCACTGCCCTTAGTATCAAGTGTTCACTGTATGTCGGCCAGCTGGGTTGTTAGAGACCTTGTAAATACAGTGATATGTTCAGTGAAACACGTTCAGACCTTTTCATGGTAGCAACTGCAGAGTAACATTGTTATAATAAAATAGAGTTCATTAATGGTACAGGTGCACAGATCCTCACCACATGGAAGAAGACACTTGGTGTTTGCCCATTACACAAAAATACATGGACTTCAAACTTCTGTGTGGATACAAGCTGAGCAAGAGAGTATTGAAAATTTCTTGATATGTGTGTAAGCAATGATGTATTTGAATCAAAACAGAATGCATCTCTTCAGAATTAGCTATGTTATTATTTCTGTGCCAGCAAGCAACTTTCCCATTTATTTGCAAGCTAAATTCTGAAAGATATCCTGCCCTTCTTTTCAAATACTTTGGTGAGCGTTAAAATTAAGTGGGATTTATAATTCACCCATGGGAGAGCAGAGAATCTGTAAGCCAAGGTAAACAAATATTCTCCAAGTCATGTGTACAATGTTTCTGAATTTGTTTTTAATGTCATCCAAACACAGGATTAGGGAAGAAAAAAGAACAAACAACTAAAACGATGCAGCAAATATATTTACCATCACTGGGCCAGACTCCTTTTATGTGTAAATCGGGTTAGTGCCAAACAGTCAAAGATGCTGTATCAATTTGCAACAAATGAATGTCTCACTTTATGCTAGGTTAGGAGCAAGGTCATTGGTATCTTTTCAGATTTGTATTTGAAAACAGATAGATAAAAAAGGTTAAAAGGTTAAAAAGGTTATTATCCATGAAAATGTCAACATCTTTCTGTACATTCTGTACTATTAATGCACAATTCCAACGGGTTGTCTGTTCATTGGGATGAGTGATAATCAAAGGCAGATGTCAGTAAGAGACAGCTCACCATTTCCAAGAGTAAAAGACAGAACAGGAAACCAAAATGTACTTTTCTTTCCTAAAAATGTACAATGCTTGTATGATCACAAGTCTTGCATAGTCATTAAATAACAAAAGCAGATCAAACATTCACAGCTGCATTTCTAAAAGCAAGATCAGGAAAGCTGATACAGTTCCTTTTGATCCTGAGTGTCATATGAGGGAGGGGTATGGAACTTCTGCATCTCCAGTTAGCACAGAATCTTTCCTTGAAGTCTTGCATTTAAATATATCTAACAATCTGACCCGGACTGCTCATCTTTCTCTACAGAAGTCATCAGAGCTGAAAAATCCCAGACTGAGAGAGACTGTATTTAATATCTATTACAATGGTATTTCACTGATCTTCCACAGCAATTAAGCACCCAACTGCCCTTAAACATCTGCAGTTGTAAAGCTTGAGAAAAATGTAACCAGAAAAAGACCCTGAAGTAACCAGATAATGGCAAAACCGAAACATAGATTGAAAATATTCACATAATCATGAATATGAATAAATTATTCCAGCATAATGCAGTGTAGAACACATAACAGTGCTCTCCTTCATAGCTGGAAATAAACAGCTTCACTAATTTATGTCCTTCAGACACCTTCTCTGTACTAGGTGCATTCAACACAGCACAATTCTTGAAACACAGAACTAAAACATATGCAACTAGCTAGTGAAGTGTTAATAGCACCCATCTTCTTGTAGAGGTGCTCTACCTATATATACAGTTCCTTGGCAGGTCTAGGTTGCCCTTTTTGGCAGGCAACTAAAAGATGGCAATACTTCAAGTGCTAGATAATACCCTTATAAGAATAAAATTCTTGGTTTGTGCAGTTGGGATGTTGCACCTCAAATCTCTAACGTTATCTAACCAACTCTTCGTGGTCTTTTCAGCCATATAACACAACAGATAGTATTTGATGCTAGTCTGCACAATTCATGCCTCACTTCTCCTTTAGCTGCTTCTCCTGCTGTGCTACAGCTCACTTTAAAGTGCTTAGCATCAGAATTTACTCGCTTTTCCATAGTTATCTGCTGCCTTTGGTCTTTTCTATATCTTAGTGATGCAATTCTTCCAGTGAATTTCCACTCTGCTTTTCAGGACCACCTATTATACTCTAGATTATCCCATTTTTCCATTAAGCAATTTTTTTTTAAATTTTTTATTTTTTTAAAGTGGAATCAGTTCCTTCTGTTTTCATTAAAGCTATTGTTAGGCTACTCTGTCCTCTTCTCCTAAAGTTTTCTTCTTACATTTTAATTATAATTATTGTTTAGCTTTGTTTTACTCTGATCTAAGAATTTAGAGCACACAAGCTCTTATAAGAGCTCAGACTTTGCTACAGGGAAATACAGTTGTCACCAGGACAATTTTTGCTCATCCAGTTCACTGTAATATTTTTTGGGTGTGTCAAAATTAGAATGACAGGCAGAACTATAGCTTTTTTTTTTTTTTTTTTTTTTTTAAATGATAGAACAAACTACATGGCTTGTCTCCTTTCCTCTGAATTGACTATCTTCATTGAGAAAAACACACAGACTGGCATCCTTGAGCTTCAAATATACCTTTCCTGCCTTGTGCAAGAGGGTATTTTTGTCTTAGTGAGGTAAACTATTATCAATGGAGTAAATACACTGAGTCTTACTACAATATCAAAAGTTAACAATTCATAATGCATGAGGGAAAGAGTAAATCTTAGCAAATGTTTTGGTTTTGGACAAATGTATTATTATTTAGGGTGTGAAGAAATAATTTAATAGAGGAGAGAACAGAAGTAACTTTTAATTTCTCTGTTAAATCATGTTAGCAGTTATTTAGAATAAAATAAATCCTGGAATACTATACTGAGAGATTTGCAACTTGCCTATTAGACATAATAAAAGGACATAATTTATCCTTCAAGCTAGAAGATAAATTGGGTAACAGGGGGCATCTCAGATTGAACTGTAGTCACCTGCTTTCATCATCAACTTCCTCATCTGAACAAATGAATAGTAAACAATTTTAAAAAATATATTATTACTTCAGTTAGTTCCCTGCCAGAATCATTCAGAAATCATTTGAGAACAGAGTACTAGAAGTAATAAAATCTGATTTAAGATAAATCATATTCAGCTCTTTGACCGCTGATTGAACAGAATGAGATATTTGGCTTGGGGGTAGAGATGATATCACCTTCCCCTAAATTTCCTAGAGAACATCAAAGTAACTGTGTACAGTCAAAACTCTGTAAGTCAAGTGAGATGAGGTGTGTATGCAGTGATTCAGCTGGACAGAAAAATGATGCAGCCCTTAGATGTTAACTGATCTTAACTGATGCCAAAAGAATCCAGTATGTTTCTATCCTGAAAAATGCCTAATAGTTAATGCTTTGACACTTCAGTGGGTCAGCATTGACAGTATTACATTGGATTTTGTTGACATTATCTCATAGAAATAATGTTTCTGGTTCTGGTAATTAAGATTATATTTGTACTGTAATAAAGCACACAGATTACAGTAGTTACTTTTCCTGTTGGATTATGGGAAACATTCAAACATTAAACACTGCAAGTAGACATAATTTTCTTCCTCCTCTTCTGTAGCCCCAAGTGTTAAATGTTAAACACTGTCATCAAGGGGAAACAAACTAATCAATGATCAAACCAGCTTTAGGTACAATTTTAAATCGCAATGCTGCAATAGCAAAGAACAGATGGGCTGCGTTTCTGGAGCTGCAGCAGGAGAAAGACGGAGGAGGAAGAAGATATAGGCTGAAGTGGGAAATTGGAACTGATTCAGGAGATAATTCAGATATAAGCAACTTCATGTGCTTCTGTGTCAGAACTGTAAACTGGACAGATGTCAATTAGGTCAAATAAGACCACGTTACAGGCTTACTAGAAGGAAATTTCACCTAGGCTGTCAATTTAATCTGAAGTAACACATGACATCATGTGAAAGTCTGAGTTGTGTAACAATGAGGATTCCAGTATCCTAGTTGGTTACGGAGAAATTAAAATAAAAAAAATTGGCTTGATTTCTGCTCATGCTGGAGCTGAGCACATCATTCTGACTTATGCTGAATGACAGAAAAGGGTGCAGACTGTGTATAATCCGTTTCTGTGCATTGACCACCGCATACTGCTTAAGCCAGATCTCAGGGGTGCTTAAGCTACTCGGATGAGAAGTGCTGACCTCTTTGGTACTGTTGCCTAATTTCACAGGGAGTGGTCAAGTAAAATACCGTGGGGCTGGGTGTAAGAGGCAGTGCAGTCCAGCATGTGAAGTCCTTGGCAGCAGTTAAGTGACAGTTGCTCGGTGCCATCAAGGCAGGTCACGAGTGCATACAGTTATGCATAGCATCACCTAACGGAACTTTCTGATGACACTTCAAGTATGTTTCTGCAATGCATTCCAGTATCATAAAACAGATGCATATTTATTTACACAGCGCAGGGCTGCATAAAGAGGGGAGCTCAGATGCAGAAGTAGAAGTACTTAATTCAGTCCAAGCTGATGAAGCTTTACTGCTTCCAGTCTCAGAGCTAGCTTTTTGGTGCTTGCTTCAGGATCTCTGCTCTGTATCATGCTGCAAGATATAAGCATGCTCTTGACTAGGAAAGTTAGATAGCAGGGAAGAAGAGAACTTGACAAGTTATGTTTTCAACTTGGTGCTCATCTCTATTTATGGATCTAATCAAGTGAGCAGGTTTTTGCCTGACATGATATATATTGTCCCAAAGTGCTCACAAATTCAAAAATCACTCAGTATTTTGTTTACTCTTGGCATTTCTTCAGGAGATAGAAGATGTAAAGGCTGATTGCTACCCTTGTTTTGACAGTACTTTCACTATCATTCGCTTCTGCAATGTACTCTTTTAACAGCCAGCAACTAAAAGAATAAGGTTCAGGAATACTATCCATTCTCAGACTGCCTCTCTTACACCTCCCTATCTGGGCCATTTTCCATTCCTGTCATCAATTACAGAGAAAGGTTGGTTCAAATGAATACCATTGCAAAAACACGATTGATTTAAAGCAATGTATTTGGACCTGGTGCCTTTGGGGGAATTCTTATTTATGGGGCTGAAAAAACTGGGAAAATAGTAGATTACTCAGAAAATAAAATCACTATTTTAGAAGAAGTAAAGGCCTAGTATGATGTTGTAAAAGTTCCCCTTTCCATGTGAACTGAACTGATGAATACATAGAAGTTAATTTGTTTAAACATACTGAACAAAATTCTGAAGTTAATGCCCAGTGTATGTGACAGAAAATCATCAATCATCTATTCACATTTAGATTCAGAAGAGGTGCTGAAGGTAAAACAATATACTTAGGAGCAATAAGAAATGGCAAACAGACAGTTAACTAGTATAGTTGATTTTAAGTACAAACAAAAATGATGTATATCTGACTAGTTCTTTTCCTCCTAGGCTTCTTACCATTCTTGATCTCAGTAGGATTATTTTAAAGGTCATTCTTTAAAGGTCTTTCTTAAAAGGTAAAGATACATGCATATTTTTTTTAGGATATGGGCTTAAAATAATAAGCTCTTAAAAAAAAAGAATTAGCTTACCTCTGTTGTCTGGAGTATGGACACTTACTGAGCTCAACATAAATCCATATTGATTAAATGCCTTCATATTTTCTTAAGCATATAAAATGTGAGAAATTTAGGATTAAATGACGAATGGTTCACAGGTTATACAAGATCATACCGATAATTTTTTTAAGTATCCATGAAATGAATCAAAAAGTGTGTTTCATTAATTAGCTAGCCAGACTTTGTCAGAGAAGGCTTACTACATCTAACAACAAGCGTGGCAACAGTAATTTCTAATGGCAGCTCTCTGTGCAAAGACTAAAATTCATGAGTATTTTTGTTTTGTGATTTTTTCATTTATTGCAATGTCTAGAATCACAGGATGATATGGGATTGGAAGGGACCTCTGGAGATCATCTAGTCCAATCCCCCTGCCAAAGAAGGTCCACTTAAAGCAGGTTGCACAGGAGCTTGTCCAGGCGAATTTTGAATGTCTCCAGAGACGGAGACTCCACCACCTCTCTGGTGGTGTTCAAGAGCTATGCCACCCTCAAAGTGAAGACCTTGCTCCTCAAGTTTAGATGGAACTTCTTATATACAAGTTTGTGCCCTCTTGTCCTCTCACTGGGCAACACTGAAAAAAGGCTGCCCCCTTCCTCTTGGCACACAGCCTTTAATTATTTATAGGTGTTGATCAGATCCCCCCTCAGTCTTCTCTGGACTAAAGAGACGCAACCCCCTCAGTCTTTCCTTGTAAGAGAGGTGCTCCAAGTCTCTAATCATCTTTGTGGTCCTAGAAAAAGTTTAATTTTTAATTTGAAAAGAGAGGAGAATATTTGCTGAACTTTAAACTTCCAAACCTCTGCCAAATGTTTCAGATAATTTGCTGATCCAAGTAATATAAAAGTTAAAAATTCCTTTCAAACAATAGGAGGGGTTTTTTCGTTTTGCTTTGGTTTTTAATTTTTCTGATATTTTCATTTCTTTGTAATTGGTAGCTGAGGAATATGGCTAAGGTGATATCTGGTAGGCATTCAGAGTGTGTATGACAGAAAGATTAACACTCATTTAGCACTTCTATCTGTATGGAAACCAAGCAATCTCTAACTGTACAGTGACAGAAAATAATAAGATACATGTTAGCTAGTCTTAACCTCAATATAGACCTTTCTATGTACTAAGATGTTCTCACACTCCTCAACAGTTTCTTTAAGTGGCAATCTAGCAAGTCTTCTAAAGTCATGCATAATTTAAACTTTTTGAACAGGCTAATAGATGTCAGTATGACCAGTTACCTACTTATATCTATAGATAAATTTTTGTATATTGTTGGGATTATTGTAGTAATTGTTTTGTAATCAGTGCTGAACCTCCTCAATAGATATTATTCTCAAAACTGTCACAACTGTCAAAGCCAGGCTTGCCAAAATATTAAAGAGTAGAAAAATATTTCTAAAATTCACAGCAGTGAATGTCTATTTTGTATGAAATAAAGTTCTGCAGAAAAATTTTAGAAAGATCAAAAAGACATCAAAGTGTTATGATTGAAGGACAAAGTACTGCAGGCAGATTACATCATACTTTATGGGATGATTTCTTCATATGAAGTGAAGAGAAGCTTTCCATTGAAGCTCCATTGAGGTTTCCATTAAAGAAGGGGTTTCTCATCAGGCAGTAATTCAGTCCTGATGTTAAAAGCACCCAAACAATTTCCTCTGCAGCAACTTGAAAACTTATATAATAAATCAACTGTAAAACATTTTACCATATTAATATTTGAAGCCTTGTCACTGCTTTTGAAAATTTTCTAGTATGGTAAAAAGATGAGAGAACACAGTCCTGAAATGCAGACTTCAGGATTTTATTATTATTTTTTTAATTGCTGGGAAGCTTACTGCACCCTTGTGAAATCTTATGATTTTATACAGAGAGAATTTCTATCAATCTAATTCACCCCATCTTTTTTTTTTTTCCCTTTTATTTTCTTTTTAAATTTGCTATGGATTTATTTACATTTAATATTTTGGTTTCAGTTGTTTACTTCCTTGTTGGTAAGAAAATCAAATAAGCAGATCTTGAAAATCACAGAAAAACAGAATTCAAAACAATTTAACAGATTAATAGATTCATCTAATGAAGAATGTCCTGAAGCACAAAGGTTTAATAAAAATACTAAGACTTTGACTTCAAACAGATGAAATACATCATTAGAAAAACTTTGTACCTCACAAAGAGCTCACATAAATGCTCCAGATATGTGGACCAGGATACAGCCAGAAAATCTGCTCAGTGTACCTAGAAATTCTAATACAAGATTCAGCCTTTGTGCATGAGATGAGGAACCTGCTCTTCAAAGAGAGAGTATTTAATGGTTCTCTGCTAAATGAACAAAACTGAGCAGGGTGGTCTGTGCTCACTCCTGGCTTACTTTAAGCAGACATGGCAGAGTACAGGGGAATAAGATGATCTGTCAATATAAGGAGAATGGTATAATTTTAAAAATATGCATCAACTTAAAACCAAAAAGTATATTGCGGCAGTAACAAGGCCATTGAATAGAATACATTTTAGAAAGTTCAGCCCGTTAAGTGAAAATTTATGAGACAGCAATAACTGCCTCAACATCAAAGCTGTATCTTTACAAACATGCTTGAACTATTCTGCTTTAAGTGCTAAGTGAGTAGATAAACAAAAATGACTATGTTCAATACAACTGATCCCCAGTACAATAAAGTATTTCAGAGGGCATAACTACAACAGCACAAATGTTGCTAGAATGGACAGAACTGTTTTCCGGAAGCTAAGCTTCCCCAACTATGACAAGGATGTATACAATGGCAGCACTTATTTTATTCCAGACTTCTGATAGTACTTTTTTTTCCCCTTTTATTACTCAAAAGGAAACATGAGGCTGTGGATTTCTCTGATCTTTTGATGACTACAATCCAGCAGCATGCTACAGTTTCAGTTTTCTACTAAAAATGAGTCTGTGCAAATTACAAATCATCTGTGCCCCATGATCAAAAATGTTGGTGCAGATAATAGCATCTTTATCTTTATCTGGTAACTGTTTTCCACATCTAACCAACATCACCTTGAATTGTCTTATCTAAACCTCTGCTAAACATTAAAATAAGTATGGCAGTTTTGATGTATTGTTAAAATAGAGACTGATGAAGGACTGTATTTTAGAAATCTTTTAGCCCATGCCTGTTTCTAACTTTTCATACATGTTCATCATGACATGAAATAAAGTCAAACCCTGAAGAAGAAAAATGAGAAAGCCTTCCGATACTATCAAGCACACAATATTTGTTCTCTGGCATCTCTGCAGAGTACCCCATGAGGAAGGCATGTAGGCTCTTTGTTCTGTTTGCACAGCTCCAGATCCTCCAAGTTACAACTGCAATCTTCATGTTCAGATTCGTTATCAATAGTCAGTAAAGCAGAATTACTTCAGGAGGTTTACCCGGATTTAACTCATAATTAATCAGAACTATCTGTACAAACATAGATTTTGAGACACCTGTATAGACCTTCCTCCTTGGTTAACCCACTGTTTCAAATGACAGGGACGAGGTGATGGCTCAGCTCCTCCATTTCTAGGGAAGACAGCTGGCTGAATATGAGCACAGGTGGCCCAAAAAGGCCAATAACCTCCTGACTTGTATCAGAAATAGTGTGACCAACAGGTATAGGGAAGTGATTGTCCCCCTGTATTTCCTCACTCCCTGCACTGGTGAGGCTGCACCTGGAATACTGTGTTTAGTTTTGGGTGTCTCACTACAAAAAATAACATTGAGGTTCTCAAGTGTGTCCAGAGAAAGGCAACAAAGGTTAATGGGTAAGTAAACTGTGCAAGAAACAGATGATTTTACTTCATTGTTCAGGGATTTTCACCCCACTAAAACCAAAACCCAGGATGGACCCTTTTCACTAAGCATTTGCACATGCATTCAACATCTACTGGACAAAGGTGAAGATGGGGAGAGGAGAAGAATTTGAGGAATTTTTGAGAAGTAGGGAAAATAGAGTAACACAAAAATCCTTTTATTTTTCTGTGTGGCTAATGGCAGAGCTGTTTTACATGGTAAGAATCATTATTCCTTCCTGTAGTCAAGTTTCATATTGCCCAGAACACAATCAAGATTTAAAAAGTCCTAAGGCATTTCTTGAGGGGCACAAACTGAAAGTTATAACAAAAAAAGAAAATATGTAGGCTAGATCCCACACAAGGACAAACTAAAGAAATAACCAGATGTGTAACATTTCAGGGTTAAAAAAACAAACAAAAAAGTAAAGGTTTCTGAAATGGATCTAAAGCCCAAGGTAAGTGAAACTACTACAGTGAAACCATTCACCCTCAGAATGAAATTTCAGATGGTACATGTGCTTTTCATTAAAATATATTTAAAATACAAACTTGATTCTTTATTCTAACAAATTATTTTATGGAGAATGTTTTCATCAGTTTATGGTATCAGTATTGCCATCTTCCTTTTCTGATCTCAAGAAATTCCCTTTTGTATACAATGAAAATTATCCTGTCCAAGTAGGAATCACAAGGACTGCTATTTTCAAAGGTGTCAAATAAACTTAAGAGCTTTTCTTGTCACAGCGTATTCTACCCAGTATTTATTGCACACTACTGGGAAATGTGTGCAAGAATTCTTTCTTTTACTCCAGCAATGCAGAACATTTCCTGCCAATTTAACAATTTTCTTTGTAAGAAGTACTCTTGCTTTTGCTGGCATTCTTTTTCTGGGTTTGTGGCAAATAAATAAATGGACAACCAATTTGGTATCCACAGTGAAAACCCTTCTTAAAACTCAGTTTTCATACAGAAATACTCCACAAGAGGTACACAGCTGGTGTCTCATGATTGCTCATTCTTAGAGCACTCATGAGTGTCTTTTGTTACTTTATGCTTACTGTTTTTCTTTTTAAACTATATATGATTTAAAGTAAAGAAAAAACCCCATCATTTTATGTCTAGCCTAGCTGCAAACAACCTGTGATGAGGACTCCTACAGCAATAACAAACACTAAATAATATCCTTGAATCCAAACATTGATATACAAGCAGAGTTTATTTATTTCATGCCTGTAAGGTAGATACTTTTGGTTCCATGGACAGGAATGTTGGAAGATTCTAAGATAATAATAATTTAAGAAAAATTGTTGCACAGCACAGGATTTCACTTGCATATAGTTGCTTTTGTTATCCTTGCCAAAGGCCAGTTCAGAAGAAACTTCTTTTCAGTGATGCATTGAATAATGCTCAAAGTGCTCTGAGATGGAAGGTGCTATATAAATTCAAAAGCATTATGAAGAATTAATGCCAAACTACTTTTTAAAAGCCAAATGCTGTTACCTCTTGTCACTTGGCATGTGTCATTCAAATTAACCCAGCTTTGAGCTTTTTATGTTGCTTCTGGTCTGCTGTTGGAAAATCTGTGTAACAGTTCTTGAGAGCTGACTGTTGAAACACTGTAAATGAGGTCTTGTGTTTCATTCCTTTACCCTAAAGCAGGATCAGCTCTACCTATGAAATTCCTGACAGATGCTGCTAAACAACCTCTTCCCAATGGTCTCGAATGATGGAGAATTCATGGTCTCTGCAGACATGGCTTTATTTTCTACTACATTCTATTTTCTCTTGTTTCCTGTTATCTAAACTAAACTGTGCTTGCTGCAATATAAAGCTATTATTTGTGCTTCTAATGAAGTCTGTTAAGTACCCACAAACACTAAGTGGACAACTTGTATGATACCACTATATTTCTTTTTCTAGCTTGTTGCTATTGAGAGTATCTGAGGGATGAAATACTCTGGAGTCCTGTCTTCTAAATAAAGGTCCATTTTAAAGGTTATTAATCACTTCTATAAATAATAACATGGGATTTTCAGACTCTGGAGACCTTTCTCTTTGTGTTTCTTGTTTGACAAAGGTTAAGACTGCATTTTTATTGCTTGTTGAAGCAAGAGGTAACATTTGTTGGTTTACAGAGTTGCCACAACCAAGAGAAATATCATATTGTTCTCAAATTACCTTAAATCAAGGGTCACATTCCTTAGTGAAGAATATATCTTGATATTATGTACTTTAATAATGCATTAGGAACATATACAGTGAAAAAATTTCAAAACAATGGAGCTTTTGAATGGCTCCTGATGAGCTCAGGTATACTTACATGACAACTAACAACTCTGGTGCTCGTGGTGAATGAAAGTGAAGAAGTGACCACTGACCTCTTCCTTCTAGCCACAGGAGCCTGTTGCCTGGTAGTTTCTTGCTGAGAGCCCAACTTCCCCTTGCTTGGCCACGCAGCAGGGGAGCAGCAGGTATTGCTGGCTGCTGAGCAGCAGCCCAGAGGTGACAGTCAAGATTTCCAGGGCTGTTTCTTCCTTTTACCCACAACAAGATTATCAGAATCTTGTCCCTAGTTCCATTGCCCTTAGAATCATAGAACCATAGAATCACTTAGGTTGGAAGGGACCTAAAAGATCATTGAATTCCAACCCCACTGCCATATAATAGCGAGCCAAAGGCTTTATAAAAGGGTAGGGTGGGAGATGAAGAGGAGAGGAAGGAGACCACATGTCTTTTTCTGATAAGTCTGTGAATATTTGAAGATCTTAGAAAGATTTACAACCTTCATATGGTACTCTGGGAACAAATATTTTTTTCACCTTTTTATTTTTATTCAGAAAAATGTTTTCTTATTTGTAATATGATACCATGTGTTGCTGAAATTGCTGACGAGTTAACTGTGGAGAATCTTCTTCCCTTCTAGTTATTTTTAAATATCAATAAATATTTTATGCCCCATATAAGTTAGTCAGTAACACTTTTCAAACCACTTTGAAATTAATGGGCATTTAAGTTATTCAGTTGCCTCCCCCNTGACAGTAGATAAAACCCATGAATTAAAAGATTCACATTGGAGAGGTTATGTTGTATTTAATCAGTAAGGCTAAAAAAATTAGCATCCCAAAATTGGCATACTACTTCCTCAAAGAGGAAAAATTATCAAATTTCATGTTGTGAATGGGCAGCTTGTGAAGATAAACTTAGACACTGAGAAAGCAAAAAAAAAAAAATATCTGGCAGCAGTGCTTTAACTCCCTAAAAATCTCATCTTGAGACATGATGAAGAAAATTACTAAAGTATGTGGCTTATGTTTAATTAGAAATTTTAATTCATGGAGTTAGCTGTATAGTACATATATGTGTGTGTGCATGCATAAAAAATACTGTTACTATTAATTATGCTATTATTGACGCAACTAAAATTTGAATATCTGTTAATGGAAAATTAACAGAGAGAAATCAAACTCTTAATTAGCAGGAAATCAGTGTGTCAGAGTAAAATATCTCTTAGCAGGTTATTTTAGATATTCCATGAGTGGAGTGTATAATATTTAATATCAAATTTATGTGTTTGAAGACAGTTGATGTTACATGGGATTTCTGACTTAGCAGTGATATAAAATATACTGAAAACATAATATAAATTTAAGTTAAATTTAGCAAATGGTAGCAATTACAGTATATGGTTCAATCATAATACCGCTGTGGATGCCATTACTGGTCTCTATAATATACTCACTGTTGTGAGTGAGTGTCCCCAGTCACTGGCAAGTACATTAGGAGTGAAAAACTTAAAGATAAGTTAAGTCTGGAGATTATAATTTCTCAACAATTAGGTGGGGCCAGAACTGACCTATGCTTAAATATCTTTTTAGCTGTAACTGCTGTTCTTTACCCTTGCACTTGATAAACGTCCAATCCATGGACGAATAAGTTCTGTCCAGATATCTTTAAAACATATTTAAAAATCCTTAAAGATGGTAATTTTATTTCTTTTATTCCCACAGTTGTTTTGGTTGTGTGTGTCTCTCCTTACCTCTGCCCCCAAATCCATGTCACTGTGTCACACCTGAGACAAAGAAAGTGAGAAGCATATCTAAGTACATGGATGTCAAGGGAATGATTTACCTAGCAACAGTAACTATGTGAAAGTTTTTCAGAAATGCCTGCCTGTGCATGTGATGGCACCTTAATGACTTGGATTTTAGAGGCCTGAAGAAATGGCTGGGAGGATTCTAGCCAAACAAAGCACCGAACAACATGCAATGCACATACATTCTGGGAAATATAATGCCATCAGTGCACAAGGGAATTTATGCACATACTCGCTATTAATACTGTACATATTTTTGCTCATAAATCCATAGTTAGAAAATCATTATTTTACCCTGTGCTTCATTAGATATAATAAATATGTGGACAGAGGAAACAAGTTAGGATAAATATATCTGAGCTGTAATAACCATCATTTTTTAAAAGCAAACCACCAGATAAAGAATTATCTGAAGTGTTACAACAATAAACCTGAGACTAAGGAGAGGCAAAAAGCTGAGGTGGCACTGTGATATATAACTATCTACTGCTGTGTTAGTAATGGATACTGCTGACAGACAACCCAGGGGATCAAACCCTGAAGTACACAGTGAACAGCTTTGTCATAGGCGACTGTCTTTGATGGATCTTACTGAAAGAAAACTGTTCACATCAATTCAGCACAGTAACAGGTGAGTATAGGTTTAAATAATGTAAATCCAGAATAATCCAGCTGAGGACTTAATCAAAGTCACTGTACATAAGGATCCACACTACTTGAATTCAATGTAGAAACTAAAGAAGAATCTCTAGGTGAGATCACAGCTCTCCAAAACCCTTGCCTTTTCTATTCCATCCTGTCTCCCCTCTTCCCACAGACATTTTCCCTCTATTCATTTTAATTCTTTGCCTTTCAAAGAGATAGTGTAACCTGAATCATCAGACCTTTCAAGTACATACCCTATTGAGCCCCAAATGAGGACTAGATAAGTTAAACTCAGAAAAAATCTGCTTGTATTATAGGAAAGTAATTAAAATTTTAAGTAGAGAATTCAACTTAGATCAGACTGAACAGAAATAAAGAAGGGTTTACGGTTAACCCTGTCCACTACATCTTTGTTTCTGGGTGTGGTTTTAGGGAACTTAATCATTTTCTAAACTGTACTAAAATCAGCATGTTCCAGACTGGTCTTTCAGTGATCTCCAAAGGGCTATCTGGCTACTTCCTGGTCCTTTGAATCTTCCTTCTCTCCTCTGCTGCACACTGCAGCCTATAAAACTTTTACTCCCAATGAACAAACTCAGTTGCACCTGAGGAACTACCCCTGTTTTTCAGAAGTCTCTATTTGACCCAGTCTTCCAGTAATTCACAGCTGTAAATAAGTAGCATAAAATACAGATTTCATCACACAAGTAATCATAGCAATATCTTATTTGCTCTTTCTTATAAGATGCCATTCCTTTCACTCTCAATATTTCTTCTGCCTTTTACTCTTCTATACCACTGAGGTCTTCTTCAACCTGGTTTATCAAACTTATTCCTACATCTCTTCCTTTCCCACACTTTATTCAATTTTGAATCTTTTGCACAGTTTCATTCTGCCTCTTCCCTAACAATGATTCTGACTATTCATCTTTTGCCTTTACAGCTCTTCATGTCTGAAAAGGTATCACCAATGCAATTCCTTTATCCCAACCAGTATCTTCTTTCAGACCCTCTGATCTGGAGTGATCCTTTCTTTCTTCTTCGGCTCATCTTTCCACATCAGCAGACACTTCCTTTTTTTTTTTTTTTTTTTTTTTTTTCAGACTCTTCCACTGATTTTTGAAAGGACAGAGCATTGTGACATTAAAATGATGGTATCAGGATGGACAGATATGACTCCACCCAATAATTTTACAGGTGATGGGAGAATATGGATTTCTCAGAGTTTCTGAATGCATTCACTACAGATTAAGAGAATCTCAGGGACAGAGATCATCACCACGTAGTAGGAAGCACTAGCGACCAACCAAATCCTGAACACTGAAACAGAAGTATTTCACCTGTTTGACTGAACTCATGCAGTCAGCAAAATTCTACTAACAGATCCAGTAGTATTGTTATTCTGTTCGATTCTTGCTGAAGAAATATGTATTTTAAAGCACTCCAGGATTTTGCTTTCCAGAGAATTAAAACTTTAAAAATTCTACTTTACAAACTGTAGCTAAGGTGCTGTGATTTCTGTGATTTTGACATTGACTTACCTTCTTTACTTGTCTCCTCCTTAACATTTTGATTGTTTAGGTCCTATTTTAATTTTAATTCTAGCTACATACTTACTACCATCATTTATGTCTTTGGTAAGAAGCAGTGAGTGAGCATAAATGAGGTTCATGTTACACGCTAAGAGATCTGTGATAGAATAATCTCGATGTAGTTCAGCCTTAATGCTCCCAAACTGTACTCTTTTTCCTTTTCCTGCTATTCATAATCTGTACTAAGATATTTAGGTACATGGTTCTGACCCTATAGCATGCAAACCACATGCATCCACTTTGGTTGATTGGATAGTTCACCTTATTTGACCAGCTGCAGAGGCTAAATACTGGTTTGACATGGGTATTGGTCTCATAGTTGAATAGCATCGCCTTCTCTTCTGTTCCTCACACTGACCAGACTAATTAAATCCTGACTTTTCTCTATTTCTCAAGCAAGAAAATCACAGACGATCTTCACTTCTTCAATGTTGTTCCTTCAAATCACAAGTGCCTCGACTGGGGGCCAATGAAGTTGCATTATGTTCTAGAAAAAAGGAGAGAACCAAAAAAGCCCATGAAAAACATTTCAAAAATGTACCACCTTTAGAGACAGCTAGTACTTTTTTCCCTGCTAACAAAGGATTCACATGTTCTTAAATAGTGATCCTTTGGGAAAGTACACACACTTTCCTTAGGGCAAGGAAAGCAGGAGAGGCAGATATTTTCTATGAGCTTTGTTCTTCCACTGCTTATACAAGATTCTTGCCAGAATATGGAATTATAGCTGCTCTGGTTAAGAAAGATTTTCATTTCAAACTGCTACAAACCCAGAAAATAATAGCCACTGATGATATGCATCTCCACTGAACTATATGTTCATGGGCAGCATGAAGAGTCAGTTCTCATGAAGTCCCAGATCTTGAAAGGCATGGTACATAAATTTTGCAGAGGCTAATGGGAAAACCATTTATGTAGTACTATTCCTGGATTACAGTTTAGAGGTCATGAATAAGGGCATTCTGTATTCTTTGTAGACCTCCTTATAATGGTACAAATGTTAGTTAAAAAAAAAATAAATTGCAAAAGTTGCTAAAAAACCAACTACAGCATTGTCATTCTTCGAAGATTTTTCTTCATTGTCAGTGTATGCTAGTTGTGCATTTCATATTACTTTAATTTTTTGTCAGATATTGGAAAGAACTGTAGACTTTTATTTCCCTCTCATGTACCCATCATTCAATTTATGATAAAATTCCAGTGCACATCAAAGTATACAACCTGTTATAGAAATTTGTTGTGACAGATTTAAACGGTATGAATTTTTGCAGTATTTGTAAAACTCTTAAAGCTGTGTATTTCATTTCCAGTAAAACGACTTTTTTCTGAAGTACCATGAGTGTAATATACATCCCATCAATGCTGCACAGTGTATGTTTACTTAAGTATCTGGGAAAATAAGGAAAATAATAGAGCATACACTCTCATAAAAAGGACATTTTTAAAACTGGCACAGCATTTATGACACAAATTCATTGCATTGCCAAATGGATCTTTTCATAATTGGTTAGCAATTTTATATATGCACTTGTGAGATTTATTGGGGTATAATCTGTGTGGGTAGCTTTTAGTGGTTATACTTTCCAAGACAAAATATTTTGGTTCATTGATTAAATTGAGATCTACATGTATTTTCTACTACATGTCTTATACAAGCTTACCTTTTTAAAGACATGCTCCCCAGTTGAGATCTACCTTATATTGCCAGGTTAGAAACCACAAAACCCAGAAGAGGGGTTAAGTTCCACCCACTGCTGCGCGATAAAACCCAACTGTTTGCTGCAATAGGAGCCAGCTATGACTTCAGCATTAGTAATTGATGCAGTTTGAGAAGTTACTCCCTCTTGTGATAGGACTCGTGGTAAGGGCATTTTGCTTGGTGAGTTACGTTCTTATAATGTAACGTGAGTAACAACATAGTTCTTTTATATAAGTATCAGTCCTTTTTATTATCATGATACAGCTGGTTCGATAAGCCTTTGTATATTAAGTAGAAGAATGAAATTTACCACTATATATATGGAAAGAGCTGAATGACAAGATTTGACCTCATTCTTACATGGCCTGGTAAGCCTAATTACAAGGATTTTTCTCTTATCAGAGTGTATACATTCCTCTGAGGAGTTTACAATTCTCCAACAGTCCTATTCATATTAAAGCTTTCATATAGTCAGCCTCATTACAGAGCATTCTTTTAACAATCAAATACTTTGGATGATACTTACACGTATTATTCTGGAAATTCACCTAATAAAAACAATTGTCTGTGGATATAACTTCATGTTGCTCTTTCAATTAGAATATTTTTTTTCCCCAATGTGGTGTGGCATTTAAATGATTTTAATGAATTAAACTGCAAGTGACTGGGGAGTGGGAAGGGCACCCTCTGTACCTCCATTTTCAAATTTCTGAATGAGAAATAATAATGTTCAAGCCTGCATGAAATGTATTGCACAGTATGTGAAACTGACAGATAATTTTTTCTATCTTCCCGAATGGATTATGAAGTAGTTCTCTTTTTGCCAGAATATTTCCTCATTAGTTTTTCAGCTCAGAAATCTACCTGGTGGCTCTGCATGAATAGTCAACAGATAAATCATCAACTAAACAGAATAGAAGGCATGGAAATTAGAGTTCTGTAAAGCCTACAAAAAACTAAATAGCCAAACATTCCTGCTCTTTTCACTGCAATTAAAGGAAAAAGCACAATTTCCTTGTGTTTCATCCCTTGTCTTTCAGCGATGAGATGATGGTTTCAGCGCAAAGACTGTCATTGCAGCAGAAAGAAGCCCTTGAAGGTGGTACAGCCATCTATTGGAGGATTGGTGTTGGAGCATGACTTGGATAAAAGGAGTTGAAGAACATTAAAAAAACCCAACACTTTGTTTATCAGCTCATCATTGCCAGTCTAAACTGCCAACAATAACATGAAAACACAACTGTGAAAGATTGCTTCCTGTAAGGAGCTCAGGCGTTGCAGCTGCTCTGGTTGTTAATAAGAAAGGTGCTTCCTTATGTAATATGTGATATGTAATGTATTTACTTGTGTATTTCAAGTAAGAGAAAGTGGAGGCTAGTGCATGCAGCTATAGGAAAATACACAGAACTGATTCTTTTGAAGTGTCACCTAGAAAAGTTTGAGATCTAAAGCCAAAGTAACCTGGGAAAGTCTGGACCTTCAAGAGGTGTGAAGTACATATAACAATTATAGTTGACATGGTGAGAAGAGAAAGCAATGGTAGCTACGTGCGAAATACCTTAAATTTGATGTATATGTGATAATGGAGTACAAATAACTTAGCTGAATTGTTGTGTGTGTTGATGTTCCGGCAATTATCACCTGCAGGGATTACTGTCAAAACCTGTAAAACAATTTTATAATTAAAACCAAACAAACCAAAACTGGAATTTCACTCATATTTTCTGTTTATATGATCACTATACTGTATTTTCTTTCAGGCAAAGAGCATCTTGAAGCATTTTAAGCACCTATAGTTCCTTGTGCTATGACCATTTATCAGGTGAGCTACAAATTCAAGGCACTTTGCATTCACATGAAGCCCTTTAAATAATGCCTTTAGGATGCTGTGCCTTTGCAGTGAGTTAATCGGTATACTAAAAGGATTCTTTGCCACATTCTGCAGGAAGCTTGCAGAAGTTGGCAGCTGCTGCTGTGTCTTCAGGTCAGTGCAAGAGTAAGGGACAATATAAAACTCTACATTAAGATATAAGCAGCATTATTCTTCATGCAGTTTAACTGATGAGGAGTGTGATAAAAAAAAAAGTAATTTAAATCTTAATGTCTGTAATGTTTTAAAGGTTTAACTATGGTATATGTTTTCTAGGAAATATGTAATAAGAATAATGGACTGTCATTGAGACAAAAATATGTCACAGCCAGCAGGTTCACAGAAGAGCTAGCAAGCATGAATACTGGCTATAGTTCCTGCTTGTAGTCACTACTTTAAAGAATATGCAGAGTTTCGATTTCATTAGTATTATAATCTATTTTGATCTGGTGAGTTTTCTATCATTGAGAAAGGAATATTACTTAATAAGGTGCAAAATTCTCTTTGACTCTTGTAGAGTCTTTATCTCCATTTCATTGGCTAAGGAAATTACACAAAGAAACTTCCTTACAGTCACAGTATTAATCAATGCATTGCAGTGCAGCAAGGCAGTTTGGACAATCACTTATTTTTTTAAAAAATTAACGTTTGTGTTTTTTTTTTTTTTTAAATAACTTATTGAAGTTCAGTGGAAGTACCTCTTGCACATTGTAGCTACTGAACTACTAACACATTTTTAAAGTTAAACCAAAGTGGAGTTACAAGCTTTCACTAAATTCATGTCTCCTTGAATATAAGGGCTGATTTAAGCTTTTGTCTTCCAGGGCATTCAGAAAAAAAACTCATTAAGATATCAGTGTTAGGGTTCCACCATCCAGTCAACACCTTGGACAATGCAAAGGTAGAGTTACTATGATCTGCAGTCTTTTTCTTCCTCCATAGGCAATAGAGTTCTGTTTCTCAAGGAGAAGAAAGGAGATAATTTTTGTAATTACTGTCTTCAGAAGTTGTTCCCTCCTTGCTCTAGATTTTGTAACAACATGGGCAATATTTTTGAGAAAAACACCAAGGTATTATTAGATTCTCCACAATAAAATGTCTTTTATTACCACACATGACTGTGCTTATTATTTCAGAGGGGAGGATGAACAATCCATGGTATGCACTACAACTCTTTTGAAGGTAGGCTCACAGAGCAGCAGGAACCAGCTATTCCAGAAAAGAAGGCAAGGCAGTAGCTGAGTGACAGCAGGGCGGAAGGGGTAGCAGTTTCAAAGGTAAAGGGCCTAGTTCCATTGTACTGAAGAAAAAAGAGCAGGTCCCATGACTGGGTTCAGCTGACAGCTCAGATCACCAGGATAACCCATAGCCACAAGGCAGATCCAAGATCAAGTTGGAAATTCAGGGCCACAGGCCAGGAGACACAAGACACACAGGTGACTAAAGGCAAAGCTATAAGATAGCTCTGTCAAAAACAAGGCTAACTATCTTGGCTTTAATGCATCTCTTGTGCAAAGTGGAGCAGGATGCCGAGAAGGTTTCTCAGAGCCTTTTCTCTCTGAGCACTTTCCCTAGCACTCTGACCCTGGGTCCCTCAGCTGCACCAGATCAGAGCTTGCCCTGAGCACAGGCTGCCAAACTCCAGTGGGGAAACTCAGTGCTCTGACACATAATTAGCAATGTTAATTTTTTGCATCTGCATGCTATACCTGGTGTGAGCTGTACTACTGGCTTTCATAAATGGAGTAAATTAATAACAACTCCACAGCATTTATCTGAAGACCTCAAAGCAATTTAGAACAATTAATGAATTAAGCCTCTTACCATCCCTTTGATGTGCAGAATTAGTTTTATCTCCAGCATGCAGATGCAGAAGTTGGACACTGCAAAAGAAATCCTAAACTCAACAGCAGTTTAACCTCAGTGAATGAGGCCAGGATTTCATCCACAGGAATCAAATGAGTTTCCTAAAATCATAAAATGGGCTTCAAGTCTCCCTTTTTTTATATGGAAGGAGTTCTCATGACAGTTAGACTCACATTACCTCTTTTTCTATTTTTTTTTAAGAGCTCACTTTTTGTTTATAGCAAAAGCAAGGATAAAAACTACAACCTCTTTACCTGAGGCTTACAATTTAATTCTAAAACTGTACTTGCTTCTGAAACTATCCTTTATAACACCGTATGCTTTTTAACTTCCTCAACCTGATTGGATTGTAGGCTCGGAATGTAGTTTGCACTGACTGCCTGTAAAAACAATGACTTTATAATTTCTGCAGTCTTGATCAAAATGATGACTTGTACTTTTCTGTGCTTTGCCACATTCCAATTTTTGCTGTTAATGAGAGCAATAAAATATAATAATATAATTTTAAAGCATCTAACTACAAAACCTTTGTATTTTATTAAATACATATTTGTTCAATTTGTATGTTCTCCCAATATGACTTTTTCTCTTTCTCTTTTGAAATATGGATTTGTTCTTGTTACAGTCATTGAAAAGCAGGTTTGAAATCTCCAGGAAGAGTAGATTATGGACTGCTTCCATTCTAAGTGAAAAGAGGTAAGATACAGCATTTAAGATTTTACAAAAAATGCACTTAGGATTTTATTTGCTGTTTCACTTTCTGTCTTCCCTTGTATTCCCATTATATATATATACCTCTCTACATATAAATCCACACATATGTCAAGTGATTTTTCACACATTGATTTTTTGCATAGGACTGAGATTTATCTTGACTTACGTCAGCTAAAATAAGTCAAAGTATGTAACAAAATTAAGATCAAGATTCTTGCTTTAACCCTGTTAAAACTCCAGTTTCACAGGACTGAATCTTTGGCTTAAACATTAGTTTTAGTTTAGTTAATAACCAAAGCATTTTTTTTACAGAAGTGTAAGAGTCCCACTGTACTCAGTCCCGCTGCCTATGTAACTAATGAAGATATTAAATAGTATTGGTCCCACTAGGGACCCTTGAGGTATACTACTCATGAGGGACTTTCACTCTGAGTAGTGAACGCTCAAAGTAAACTGTTAACAAGACATTTCATAAGATCCCCACATTTTTCTAGGCAGCCTGGGCTTGGGGCCTAACTAGAAACTGATGCAACAGCACATGATGTCAAGGTTTGAGAACAGGCACCATAATTATGAATTTAAATGGAGACAGTGATTTTCTTTAGATACTCCTTACATCTATGGGTATCCACACTCCGCTTTTAAGTTGTTTAAGGTAGAAACAAAATACTGTTTTAAGTGTTTTTAATTTATTTTTAATGTATAGGTAGCATACTATTTCGTATCGTTTGCTGTTTCCATAGGGTCTTCTGTTCACATTTTCCCATAAGTAAATAAGGCAAAATGTTATTTGGAAATGAAGTGCCTTAGACTCAGGAAAATGAAAACATAGAGGTAAGCATATCTTGTAAAGGACTTCCCAGAAATCACTGAGAAAAAAATGAAACAGCTGAATTTGCTGGCATACAGACCAGACAGGATTAGAGACCTTGATAAGAGGAGAATAAAATTAATATTAAGCTAGCTTTTTACCTTGTCCTATAGTGTAACACTATGTATTAAAATTGATGTAAAAAATGAAATTTATTGTACTTGCTTGCTTATTTTTTGAATCATGCAACAGTAATTCATCAGGTCTCTATGGTGCACACCTCCAACCTCCTCACCAAAATAAAATGGAAAGGATCAGATCCCATTATCGTTAATGTACTAGAGATGGTTATAAAGTGAAAAAGATAAAAGAAGACCAACACTGCAAATTAAAATCACATGACAACCAAATCAGGACACAGCAGTACTTTAATCAAATTCCATACAGTTCATGTTTGTAGTATTGACAAATCCTAATTATAATGAAATGTTATTTGTTCCCTGGTGTTGAATGTTTCTGTTGTAATGACTATAGTGATTTGCGCCAGCTGAGGTTATAATTCACTTTCTTGGCTAAGACTGCAAAAGGTGAAAGCAATAGAAGTGGGATGGAAAAGACGGCAAGTATAGGCAGATGCAAAGATGTCAAAAAGTCCTTCAAATCTTTTCTCTACTTCTAGTAGAGCCTGTCAGTTCAGCATCAAATTGTTATCCAAAGGCACTTTTAAAACTGCAATGCAAACTAAGAATGGCACATTGCTGATCATGTAACTAAATCTTGAAAAACATTAATATTCAATAATATTAATATCACTAATATTCATAGGGTTTCAGTTATGTAGTCACTGCAAACTTACTTGGATAACGGCAAAAATGTGTATCTTGTCTATTTTTTTGACTCCTGGACACTAATACGACCTCTGGTTATTTGAACTGTAGAGATTATTTTGATAGTAACTTAGTCATCACTATGATGCTCCAGCAGCAGCTCTGGAAAAACTAGTCAGTAACATCATTCAGTGTCTTTTTAAAGTCGGCTACGTGATAAAAAGGAAGAAAAAATAGTGTTTTTGAACACAAAAGAGAAGAAATCTTTCCTGAAACTTCATATTTTCCTATGCATGCAATTATAATCATAAAATTTATGTATGACTTTCAAGAATATTTTTTTTTCTCAGTCTCATGTACTTTCTCAGGAATCCTCTCAGATTTTTGATGCTTTAGAGATTGTTATCTGAGTCATAAAGGCTAGTATAATTAAACAATTTTATAAGATTACAGTGTCAGTTTCTACATGTCACAGCTTCATCAGCCTCTCAGAAAAAAAAAAAAAAAAAGATTATTCCCTACATAATGGCAGTCAGGTTAATTTCAAAGGTATGGGATGAACTACCAGGAAATGGTAGGATGTATTCTAAACTTCTATTGTCTATTAAGAGCTTAGAAAAATTAATTTTCCACATCATGCCACCATCTTATCTAGAATGTCCAGTTTGGGCCATTACCTCCAAATTACCTGCTAAAATGAATTTTAAAATATTTTTGTCAATCGATGTTAAGTGCAGTCATCAAATACTTTACAACCCAATTAAATCTCTGTGATGTTAGTATCTACTTCCATTACATAGTTCAATATTTTAAATTTAAAAAACTTGTTTCATATCCAAACATCCTGCATATATTCAGTTCAGATGAAAAAGCAGGGGGAAAAAAGTGTTTTGGTGTTTATACTTTATTTTGGACTGCAATCACTGAACCTGACCACTACTGATTATTTCTTCTGAAGTTTCACCTCTGCACACTATTTTAAAATAATAAAAAAGAAAAATGAAAGTAGGTGTTTACCATATGGTAAAGACAAAGAATCAAGAAAGAATTACTTGCTTCTAAAAGTGAAAGAGTTTTATGACAAGAAATGTAACAGTCATGCCCCTTTCCCCCCCCTCCCCCCCCTTTGCTTTGCTGTAACATTTCTAATCAGATCTTTTTCTAGTTCCTTCCTGCCTGCCTTTTTGCCACAGCTCT
>VZRU01004764.1:776232-808704 GCA_013398155.1 Pedionomus torquatus
ATTAATTATAAATTTTAATATAGAAGACACTGAAGAAAAGAGAGAATTAAGAACAGAAGAAATCTGAGGCAGGGGGACATAAAAAAGCAAGAAAATTGCATATGAATTGCATATAAATTGCAAAAGAAAAAAGAAGCTCCCAAGATTAAACAAATAGGAAGATGGAGCATAGAGATGAAAAAAAAAGACAAACCAACCAATGAAACAAAAAAAAAAATTATACTCAACTATAGAGCTTTTATTTATATTTTGCACATACAGTACCACAAAAATTAAGGATATCTCCCTGTAACAGGATTTGGACCTAAAATGCGTAGTTATAGTCTCTGGACAGTATCCATGGTTTTCATTATCCTTAAGAACAAGGACAAGTTTTCTCACACAGTTCATGAAAGCACTCTTTGGAATGATTATTTACTATCAGAAAGAAATTATGCTCACGAACATTGATTTATGACACCAGTCTCACAATTTTTGTAGTCACATATAAAGTCTTGACATTTAAGTTTTCCTCTGAAGATTGATTATCACCTAGATACCTTCTTATACTTTGTCTAGACTTAGATATTATATACTTCAGTGAAATTTAATGGATTTACAACCGTGTGGCTGAACAAAATGTAAATATTGTGGCTTCCTTTGTCTAATAATTTTTGCCAATAAGATGTTTCAGATTATCATGCCAACAAATGACTGTTTATGTATTTCTCCTCTCCCCATATTGTCTCTGGGGAGAGAGATAATCATTCTTGGTATCTTGTAGGTGTGAAGTCAAGGAAAGAACCTTGTTGTGATATATTTAAGGGAGATCCACACTTACATAGCAGCAGGGGCTTGCTTTCCCCAGAGATTTTCTGTATACATATACAGGAGAAAATTTGTTTCCATCTACCTTGTGCTTACCATATGACCACAATCTTAACCCTTGGCCCTGTGAAGGCATCCGAGCAAAAAAACCCCAAACCCTACAAAAGCGGTTACTCCTTGATTCCTCAGAGAAAATATAACAAAACCAGATAGATTTTGTGTAACAGTCAACATTTGGAATGTTTTATTACAATGTGGACTCAAGTGTAAGACGAATTTTTTTATACTGTTTTTCCTCTTTAACCTGAACAAACATGAGAAAAAACATAAATGAGTAATGCTGAGTGACAACTACTCACAAAGGAGATAGTGAGCAAGCTGATGTTATATTCTCTCTTTGGGTCATCACCCTGAAATTCTCTTGTGATCTGTAAAACAACGTTTACACAGTGAACTTGTACATTATGATCCATGACATGATTTTATCTTTTAATAACAAATTGTTCTGAACTAAAAACAAGGCAAGTTTCAGTGTCACAGAAGAGTTACTCAAGAGAATGAATTCTGAAGGCTCAAAACCAGGAAAGATTTTGAATCAAACACCATTGAAAATTCTTTACTTGTTCTTAGCTGACATTATGATTTTTGATGTGCAGGGCAACTGGCATGATTGCTATATGCATGATGCTAGCACCGCTGTATTACTTCTCACATGCCATTACCTGTCTAATCAGGCAGATCTTTAGGTGAAGACAGGGCTGGCACAAAGCCAGGGCTCTGCTCCCTTTTTATTTTTTAGTGTATATGTCTTGTGTATGTTTCTGTTTATGCTTCCACAGGCAAATTTGCAAGATGGTTATGCAGAATTAGGCTTTAAAACTCCTCTTATAATTAATAAGATGTGTTTCAGGGACCTTCATGTTTTCCCACTAATTGGGAATAGTCTATGTATGATTCATGCAGTCGCATTTTATGCTGCTATTTAAAACACACACTGTGTGAGCAGAAGTGAGTGAAAAGTTACAGCAAGGCAAGAATTGAATTCTATCTGAAATTTGTTCTAGCAACCCTATGGCCAGCTGAGCACAAATGGGGAGCGACTGACTCACAGAGTTCAAACTCATTCAAACAATTTCCATTATGTTGAAGCTGGGAGTTGGCCACAAATTTGCACTAAGTCTTCACTTTGAGATGCTTTAAAAGGTGTCAGAATAACTATTTTTCTTTCCTACCTTGTTTCCCTACCATGCTTAATTCATTCTCCTGGCTTCCAGACGAGGCAATACTGCAACAGCATGGATCCCATTTGAAATAAATGAATGTATTTCTACTGTAGCACCAGCACAGAACAAAATACATGACTGCTGACTTGTTACTGAATTGGCTTGAAAAAGTAGAGCTCTGATGAAGTAGATAAAAATCTGCTGCAAGTGCTGTTGAGAGTCCACACACTACCAGCACCTGAGAATCACATTTCTGTTGCACTTATTGCAGCCATTTCTAATGTTTTCATTATTACTACATGGCTTTTCCAGAAAGGTGGGAGTGAATAGGTAGGTGGAAACCAAGGCTCTTCACTGTTCTCAAACTGTCTCCTCATCTCTTCTGAGAAGTCATGCAATATAACACAACCGGAGCAATATCCAGGAAAGGGTCCCTGTGCTCACTTCCTACCTTAACTAACAGAAAAAAGGGAAAGAAATGTTCCCTCTGCCTTGCACAGTTTAGAATCTTAGTGTAGCTGTAAAAGTTAAATATTTGCCCACTGTTTTGTGGTTTGTGAATGGTAAAAATGGAGATAAGAAAACACGCTTGACTTTACCTGCCTTGGAACCTTGCTGTATCTGAACTTAGGTGATTTTTGTTACTGTGTTGAAGAGACATACATGTATTACTATTGAGCTTCAGCAACTTCCAAATCTTAACAGACAAAACATTCCTCCCATTCTCTCCACACTCAATGTGAATGTACTTAAAAATGTTGGCTTTAAATCTATCTTACTCTTGTGGGAGTTCATTGAAACAATAAAGTTGCACTTCCGTTGTCCTATTAGATATATAGTTGTCTTCACAAGAAGTCAGAGGCCAAGGCAGTGAAAAAGCTTCAGACTGATGAATGAAACAAGGAAAAGCATGCTGCCAGTCTTCCAAACTGAGATAATATGCTTCTAGAATAAAAGTGATATTATCAGAGAAATGTATCTTTGTCAGATAAATAAAAAATAAGTCTCAGTTTTCTCTATACTTCATCTTATGGATGACAGTCTATCGTCATGAGGTACAGAGGAAAGTATATATAATTAAATGGCTGGAATCTGGACCGTGTTGATGTGCTGAACATTTTTTTGTGTTGTTTCTTATCAAAAGCAAATGGGTTTTAGAGTTGGCAACAATAAGATAAAATGACCAAAAATTACCTTCTGTGATATAACTGTGATATAACCACATATTAACTCAGTGCCCTTAACAAAAAGTGCCATAGACCTTCAAAGAAAATGTCTTTGAACAAGGAATATACTGTAAGAAAACAAGATTGTAGATTTATTCTTCACGTAAAACACCCTTTCTGAATTTGTGGCTCATACACAGTGAACTGTGTAGTATAAAAATATCATACAGTCTTCATTTTTTTCTAAATGGATGAAGTTTGAATCTGTTCTTGTTTAAGCTCTCATGCTGCACTAAATAAAGCACCAGAGGCAGAACTGAAGTTTTTAATGTGTAATCCAGGAATGGTTTTCAGCTCCAGTATCCAAATAAATTTGGATAGATTTTGATAAATAACCACCAAAGTTTGTAAGATTTTTCAGTGGTTAGCCTTGATGTAGTGTCGTGGTTTCAGCCAAATTTACCAAAACCTGAGTGACAGATGTCCCCCCCTCCCCCCTTTTGGTCAGAGAGGAGAGGAAGGAATTAAAGAGATTCAAGAGTTTAGAACAAACTAAACTACTTTAATGAAAATATAAGTAATATAATAAAAAGGAAATTTAGGAAAAAAAAGAAGTATACAGTATATACAAAACCGTATCAAGCTCCCAGGATGACGACCACGTCACCAGCAGGCTTTAGGAAAAGTCCCAAACTGGACTCGGTGATCGACAGGAGCCAGATTCCAGATCTGAAGTCAGGAACGCTCGGATCAGGATCAAAGGCAGACGAACAGGCAGAGTCCTCCTTGGATGTCAGCCATCGAGGAAGGGCGAAAAGGGCGAAAAGGAAAAAGGGCGTTGACCTGTTGATCCTTCAGCTTTTGGGGCATGATGCTGATGGGATGGAATACCCCTGTTGGTCAGTTCTGGGTCACCTGTCCGGTCCGCTCCTCCTTGAAGGTGGGACCCTCCAACGGGCAAATGCTGAAAATTATCTGACCTTGGTTCTTCCAGCAATAAGTCTAAACAAGGGCCTCTCTGCACCATCCCTTGGTATAATCAGGTCTTATCACTGTGAGACGGAACAGCTCTGAACAATGTGCTGTTAATTTCAGAGTTTAGTTAGTTAGAAGAGGCCTAGCTAAGAAAGTAAAACTGTAAAACAGAAAATTGGTTCATTTTACCTCAAACCAGGACATGTCGTAATTTGGTTTAGACCACTGGACCATCTCAAAAACAATCTGCTGTTTATCATGTAATTGAAAACCTGCTTGGAAGACATGGAGATACTGCTTCACTTGAGTGTTCATTAATCTGAGGCTAGGATCCAACGTATTTGCTATAGCAATATTTATTATTTGCAATGTTACTGGAGTGCTAGTATCATGAATACTTCCAAGCATATATCTAGATTCATGACATATACTGTAAGCAGTAATTTGATATGTAAGGTCAGAGTTTGCCCTTGTTGTCCCCCCCCCCCCAAAATATTCTACTTGAATTTGGGGCAAAAGCTTTCCAAGTTCACTACTCCTGTAGGTTAATCTTTACAATTTCGATGAAAAAATAGTATACCAATGATGAGTTCTAGCTATGAACCAAGAATGCTGCTGCTTTAGTATGGATTGTGCTGTACATGACTTACAATACAGGCCCATAAAAGTTCTACAGCCTAATACAGAGATTGTTTCACTAAGGAAGGATGTAGAATATATTAATAGAATTAGAGTCATAGAATACCAGGTTAGAAGAGACCTCAAGGATTATCTGGTCCAAACTTTCTTGGCAAAATCGCAGTATAGACAAGATAGTCTAACACCCTGTCCACCTGAATCTTAAAAATGTATCCAATGAAGAGAAATCCATCACTTCCCTGTACAGATTATTCCAATGGCTGATTGCCCTCGTAAAAAAAATTCCTCTTGTGTCCAATTGAAATCTCCCCAGGAGTACCTTATACCCATTGCCCTTCATCTTTTCCATGTGACTCCTTGCAAAAAGGTAGTCTCCATCTTCTTTGTAGCCACCCTTTAAAACCTGAAATGGGAAGAAGGGTCTCCCCTAAACCTGCTTTTCTCAAGACTGAACAAACCCAGCTCTCTCAGATTTTCCTCATATGTCAGTCTTCCCAGTCCTTTGATAATTTTTTTTTTTTGCCATTCTCTGAACCATCTTCAGCCTGTCCACATCTCTTTTTTTTTTTTTTTTTTTCACGGACCAAAAATGAACATTGTATTTCAGGTGTGGTCTAACAAGTGCTAAGAAGAGTGTAATAATAACTTCTTTATCTCTGCTGGTGATGCCCTTATTAATGCAACACTACATCCTGTTGGCTTGCTTTGCTGCTGCAGCACCCTGTTCACTCAAATTGACCTTATTCTTCACCAGGACTCCCAGCTGCTTTTCCAAAGACCAGCTACCCAGCAAGGTAGATTCCAGTTTGTGCTGCACTCCTGGATTGTGTTTCACCAAGTGCGAGTCCTTACCCTTGTCCTTGCTTAACTTCATAAGGCTTTTGTTAACCCACTGTTTCAGCCTATCCAGGCCTTTGTGTACTCTAGAGACTATTTTGCCTTTCCTTATATACTTTTAAGTTCACTACTTTAAAATGAAAGCTTCGTTAGTTGAGTGTGGTTAATTTTTCCAAGAAGGCTTGATCAATAAATAGGCAAATTAATTTCAGCCTATTAGTTCAGTGTTGTGAACTGGAGGGCCTCTGAACAAATAAAATGTCACTTCACCTCCCACCCTATTATTGATAGGAAATCATATTGAATTCATGACAAAAAAATACAAACCAGCAAAAAATGGTAGAAAAGAACTTTTCAGTCTGTTCAGAAGAAGACTTGTGAGATCAAAGGGTTTACCTCTCCACTGCCTTCTATTACTCAAGAAGGTAAATACACCAGATATAAGATAATATTTTCTCAGTAACAACACAGGGGCTTTTTGTATGATAGAAGGCAGCATGATCCTTTTTCATTAATATTGTTACCACTGTCTAATTTCTCTCTTCAGATTTAATCCCTTGGTCTGGTTTTGTTCCCTTAATAATAGCTGTTCCCTCAGCCAAATACTGAGGGTGCTCCTTTCCTTATTTTAAAACACTCATCTAATTACAAAATCAGTTGTATGAGATTGCTGCTTGCCTGTTTCACCAAACTAAGGTATCTGATAACTGTTTTTTCACTTTGGCCATTGGTATAAAAAAGCCTTCTTCAGTTACGCCATTGCAGCTTCTCAGGTATTAGAAATATCAGAATTTTGGGTCGTTCTCCATCCATGTCATGATCAGGACTGATTTTTTTGAGACCTGTTTGAACTTTCCCCTCCCTAACAGTTGTAGACTGGTTAAATATCTGGAATCTTCATTTCATCCCATACAAAGCACAGCTCAGTTGCATTCATCGTGTTTGAAGTTGAGTCCTTGATCTGATTCTAGGAATAAAAAAGTGTCACAACAAATATTACATGTTTTTATTGGTGTACTGTGGGCGTTTATTTGATGGAACTCAAGACTGTCAGTTTTCTCAAGCTGAGTCTCGAATCGTTTTGTGAAAGTCATGACTGCTACTGGTAGAAGTTAACTTCTTTTAGATCTAGTAGGCAGCTGTCTAGTTTAATCTGAACCCAGTCATAGGGCTCAGGTACCCTTTGAAAACTGAAGTTTCAAAAGGTAGCTTTGATCCTTCTTTGTCTGCATTTTTCCAACACACTGCAACATGTTACCAGTCTGTCCACGCCAAGTGGAGCAACAGAGATGATTTTATTTCAGGTAATGTTACAATTTCTCTCTCCTTCTGCTTCTCCCTTTCCTTCCCAACTTCTGTAATCAATGTAGTTTATTGAAGTTTCCATAACAGAAAGTAAGGCATTTTGTTTGTTTGTTCCGTGCAACACCTGGTGTATTTTCTAATTCTTCAACATTTCAATTGCAGAAGGTCGACCAACTATAGCAATGTAACTAAGCACCAGGAATGGGTTACCACCAGACAAATGGGTTTGTGCTACGTGCATCCAATTCTGTTAGCCCCTCCATTGAAGGTGATTCACTGGCAGTCAAATTTAAGCAAGTATCTTTTGTAGGAAATGTTTCCAAGGAAACACATTTCCTTGTATCTAGAATATTAATAGATATTAAAGATAGCTTTATGTGGAATACTAGTGACAGTGTGTTGACTTACACAACACAGCCCCAGTGTGAGCCTTGCAGGATCATGATAGAAGAAAGAAGGTGGCATTTCACTGGGGTCCACATTAATATTTCCATCGCTCTGATGACAGCAATTTTCAAAGATCCCTTGTAAATGTTGACACATAAGTTGTCCCTACTTTCTACAAAACCCTCTGAAGACTTCAGTGTCTTATGAGTGGCTTCTACAATTAAGTCCAAATCTGTCAAAATTGATTTTTATGTGATGGCATTTGACCTGGTTAGTCTTGAATAAAGTCCAAAACTATGGTATCAGATGCATGGAAAAACATGGTAATGCCATTGAAATTATGAGAAAGACAATCCTGGGTTTACTGCTGATGTACTGGCAAATGTAAAATTAAATCACCATAGTGGTGATTTAAATCTCTCTTGTTCATTACAGGCAGAGAATCTCATCTTTCATAAAGTTACACTCTTAAAGAAGTCCTTGTATGAAATTGTCACAAGTAAGACAGCATGATTTTTCAATTTAATTTCCAGCAGTCTATTGTGAGACTAAGTTCTGTTGGCTTTTCAGATGGATCATTTAGTCTTACTAATATAAAAAAAAATGCATTTGACTCTTAAGGAAATTAGATGTTTAAGCCAGCTACCTCTTCCTTTTTGTGTTTTTTTGATAGTGAATCCTTCCATTATTTTTTGTTTCGTTATTTAGTTCTGTATTATTTTCTACATTCCTTTCTGCAACATGGAAACCCTATTTTCAGCCCTCATATACAGGCTCTAGGAGTTTCTGTGGTTGCCCAGTTCTGGTAAATATTTCCATCAAAGAATAAAACCTCTTACCCTATCTCCTATTTCTACCTAAAAGCTTGTTGAAATTGAACAGATGAGAAGCATGGCCCTGGTCTGAGATTCGGCAAACATGTCTAGTTTTCTTGTAGACTCAAACAAACTGTCCCTTCAGATGTTTGAAAGGGCCAATGTACTCCTTCATTTTATGACCAATACATCTAGATATTTTGTGATTTCTGTTAAATCGTGTCATTAGTTTTCATTTTTGCTGTGTTGACTGATGTTCATGTACTTACTAATAGTTTATATTGAGTAACTGTTGGTAATATTCTCAACATAACAGTGACTGCAGAGAGTATGGAAAACTGTTTAGGCCTTACTAGTCTTCAGTTCAAAGAAGATGGATTACTCTGCAGGCTCCCATGTCCTCTACTCCCTTTCTTTATCCCTATTTACAGAGTTAATATTTAGCTTCCAAAAAGTCATCAGCTCATGCATGGCCACCCTCAGTAGCTGTTTCTCATATTGCATCCCTCCTTTCTTCCACATCACTTTTGAGCTCTCCTCAGACTAGTGATACTTTCCAACCTTTTGTCTTTTTTTATTTGCTTAGGTGGACTTTATTTATCCTACAATGAATTCTAGTTTTCTTCTGGGTTTCTAGTCTCACTTTGCAGAGTTTTTCAGCTGTGCATTATGGTTATGCTCAGCAGTTTATATCTCATTTACAAGGACAGCTTCCATCAATAACTAAAGCAACTTTACCCCTCAGAACAAGATTAAGGAAAGTAATTACCTTTGTTTATGTGTCAAATGATAGCAATTAGAAATATTGATCAAAACCATATGATTATAATTATTCTAACACAAAACCTCATAATCCAGCGGACTTTCACTGTGCCTGTATTTTATGTTCATAACTGTAGGGCACAGGCTGTTCTCTCCTTGAAGTGACACAGGTGAATTCCTTTAAACTGTGCTCATTTCAAGTTTCCCATCCATAGGCTTCTGAAGGCTTTCAAAAAGAATGACTTCTAGAGGTAATAGAGGTTCCACAGGCTGAACAATAGCTCAAATCTGTTTTGACATGAGTGAAGGGATTATGGTCCCAGCAAGCTTTCCCTTCTCATTCACCAAGTTGACCCTCCCCAGCTGCAAGCGTCTGTCTGACCTCTGATGACAAGGCTCACTTGTCTGATAAGGGTATTGCCTGCTCTGGATTAACATCTGCACAATGATACTCATAATCATAATGTAGAGGAAGGAATAGAATTCACATTTCTTTGCAGCACCCTCTTTTTTTTTCATTTTTGGGCATTAGTTCCTACTATCAGTCCTCAAAGGAGGGAACATTTACTTCCTTAAACAGTCCATACATTGCATCGTCTAATTTACCACTCAGACTGGCTCTAAAAGGTTGGCCTTATCTTTATATAACACAGAGCTTGACAGAAAAGGTCGCAGGCTACAGCTAGAGTAGGTAAAGGATTTTAATATTTGGTAGTAAGTCCAAAAAGATGATAGCAGGCATTAACAGTCCTTCTCTGGAAATTCTTCATATTATCTTACATTGTCTCAGCTATGTCTGTGCCTTATTAATGTCCCATTCTTATTAAGTTTCCACTAACATAAAATAACAAGACATTACATGCATCTAGACTATTCCCTCTACACAAAGGCATGTGTACAAGCATATTTCATCTTAATATAGTCAAGCATTCTGAGCAGCCGCAGAATCTTCACTGACATGGTTACTGCAAATCACAGTTTCTTCTTTTGCCCAGCTCTTCACAATATCAGTCATGCTAACTAGTACAGGAAATACTGTACAAAATATTAAGCAAGCAAGCAAGTCTCAAACTCAATAAACAGCAATGTTGCTAAAGAGTCTTCAGCACACATAATGAGATGCACTCTGGGTATAAGCTTTCCAGACTCTCTTGTTCTGCTGGGAAGCATAACCATAGAATCCTCTTTAAACTTGCACCAAATATTTGTTTTGCACAGGAACAAAAGAAGGGCTAAACAGAGTTTGTTCACCTCTGCTCCTGTAGTGAAGATCCTAATTTTTGCTGTAAGGCCACCTCTGTGACATTCACAGTATATTGATTAGTTGTGTCATTTCTTAGAGTATATCCTCTGTGTCATGTCTCTGAGAAAATTTGTCTCAGTCAGCGCTGTTTCTTATCGTCTGTGCAATGTGCAGCAACACATGCCTCATGGGAGAGCAGTAATGAGCAGCTAGTCCTTTTGAATAGAAGCCTGGCTGCCGACAAATGAGCTCTTGAGTAAGAGATGTCTTCCTTCACTGAGCCTTTCTGGGCATCGATTACCCTCCTAGTGTCTAAGTTCATATGCAGGTATTAGAGCTGCTTGGAAATTTTCAAATGGAAAACATGATTGCACTTCTAATTTTCATTTCAAAAAGTGAAAAAATGCAAAACTTTGGCTTCTCCTGTGAAGCAGACAATCCACTGCTCATCAGCTCTGATTGCTAGGCTGCCTCTCCAAATATCCCTAGAGGAAGTATGAGTGGGTGATGTACTTTTTATGCTTTTTCTCATTTTTCCACACAAAGGGAATAGAAACTCTTTCCCCTCAGGAATTTTTGATCATTGGACTTGCATGGACCTGTCAGCCTTTGAAAGAAAACTGTATTTTCTGTTCACTGAACTCAGTTGTTGATAATATATAAACAAAGTATTCTAAGAAAATAAGCAGTCTCACTGCTGTATTATTATACTGTAAAAGGAATTATATTATGTGATATTTATTTCCAAACAAAAATTCAATTTACAATTTTAGCTTTCCATGTAATCTCCCACTGGATCCAAAATGTCTGTCATATATGTAAGTCAGAATTTAGTCTCCATTGACAATCAATTAAATTATTAATGTTTGAGAAAACACGTGTCTTGAGCTACTTCACAGTGTGGCTGCAGGAAGGGGAAGCAGGGAAAAGAAGATATATATGCTACATATACACTAGTAGGTTAAATGTATTCAAGAATGTTCTCTGTCACTTATGCTACCAGCGTGGAATAGACTCTTCTATGCGATTTAGCTTCCTGTTTCCCAAAACAAGTCAGCCTTGATCAGACTGAAAATTAGCTGACACAGAACATATTCCATAAGCTTTTGGGACTGCTCAGAAACATAATTGTCTAGTACAACATGCCTGCCATGTTCTGCCATTATCCATTGTTATCACACTCCCCTCTTTTTAAGAATTCGCTTGCCCCCTCCCCCTAGGTCTGCAGTCCCCGATGAGGTTTCAGTACTTCAGCACACAGCCCACAACTGCTGCCAGTGTGCCTTGGGGCACTCCAGCTTTTTTGCTGGTCCTGTTCAGACTAAATGAGTTTTTGCATCTCCTTTAGCCTTTGTAGGAACTAAACACTTTCTTGGTGTATAGCTGTGTTGGGTTGATCCTGGCTGGATGCCAGGTACACATCAAAGCTGCTCTATTGCTCCCCTCCTCAGCTGAACAGGGGAGAGAAAAATATAGTGAAAAGGTTGAGATAAGGACTGAGACAGATCACTCAGCAGCTACTATCATGGGTGAAACAGACTCAACATGGGGAAAAATTAATTTAATTTATTACCAATCAATTCAGAGGAAGGTAATGAGAAATCAAATCTTAAGAACACCTTTCCCCCGCCCCTCTTTTCTTCTCAGGTTCAACTTAATTCATGATTTCTCTACCTCCTCCCCCCAGAGTGGCACAGGGGGATGGGGAATGTCAGTTCATCACATGTTGTCTCTTCTTCCTCCTCAGGAGGAGGACTTCTCACACTCTTCCCCTGCTGCAGTGGGGGGTCCTTCCCACAGGAGACAGTTCGCCATGAACTTCTCCAACATGAGTCTTTCCCATGGGCTGCAGTTCATCATGAACTGCTCCAGCATGGGGCATTTCCACAAGGTGCAGTCCGTCAGGAGCAGGCTGCTCCAGCATGGGTCCCTCACAGGGGTCATAAGTCCTGCCATCAAACCTGCTCCTGCATGGGTCCACTGGTTGTGCCAAGAGGCTGCTCAGGCATGGGCATCCCATGGGGTCACAGCCTTTGAGCTCAAGGCTGCTTTGGCATGGCGTTCTCCACAGGCTGCAGATAGATATCTGCTCCACTGTTTGGTCCTCCATGGGCTGTAGGTTGACAGCCTGTCTCACCATGGTCTTCGTCATGGGCTGCAGGGGAATCTCTGCTCTGGCACCTGGAACACCTTCTACCCCTCCTTTTTCATTGACCTTGGTGTCTGAAAAGTCTCTCTGCAGTTGTGCAGTTTCATACACACACCTTTTTGTTTTGCACCTAATTTTGAGAACTCAACACAGGAAAAACATTGATAAACTTGTGTGAGTCCATTTGGAGAGCCCTCAAGATG
Source organism: Pedionomus torquatus (assembly GCA_013398155.1). Taxonomy (NCBI): domain Eukaryota; kingdom Metazoa; phylum Chordata; class Aves; order Charadriiformes; family Pedionomidae; genus Pedionomus; species Pedionomus torquatus. The sequence continues at coordinate 788,744 of VZRU01004764.1, forward strand.
GTCAGGGGCTGGGAGCATGTGCCCTGAGAGGAAAAGCTGAGGGAAGTGGGTTTGTACAACCTGGATTTGAGGAGACCTGCCAATAGCTGCTTCCAGCTACTGGAAGGAGTTCCAGCTCCTACAAGGAGGTTGTTGAGAAGACAAAGCCAAGCTCTTTACTGAGGTGCATGTCTGAAGGACAATGGAAAATGGACTTGAATTATGACAAGGCAGGTTCCAAGTAGATAAAAAGAAAAAATTACTCAATGTACTTAAGAACTGGAGCTGATTGCTCCAAAATATTGCATAATCTCCAGCTCTGGATGTTTCCAAGGCCCAGCTGGCCAAAACCCCAAACAATCATCTGATATGAGTTGCATGTTGAACCTGTTTTGAGCATGAGGTTGAGCTAGATGGCTTCAGAAGATCTCTTTTGTGTTTGGGGTTGGTTTTTTGTTTGGTTGTTTTTTTTTTTTTTTTTTTTTTTTTTTTTTTTTTTTTTTTCCACAGTCTACCCTTGGCAAATGGCCTGGATAGCAGCATCTGTTAGAGTAAGAACATGAGGCTGTTCCGTGTGTGTGCCAGGTTGAATATAAAAAACTAGAGAGCATTTGCCCACAGCTCATTGTGCTGAAGAGAAAGACAACTATCAGCCCCAAACAGATCATGTGAAAGGGGAAGACAGATATCAGCTGGAAAAAGAATAACCAACGAATTATAGAGGGACTTCCAAAACAAAAGTATAAAAGAAGCATAGCAAGTTGTAACGTGGGTAGAAACCTTGGAGTAGACACAGTAGCAGTAAAAACCTGGTTTGACAGTGCTATAAGTCATCCTGTTGGCATCCCACCTCTGCCACTGCCAGACAGAACAGTGTCTGCCCGCTCTCTGGCCAGGGGCCAACAGTACAGGCTACCATAAGCAGAGACCTACACGTCCTGGGGTGCACGCGAGTTTGTGGGTGCAGCCTCACTGACTGCGGGGAAGAACACGGGGCTGCATGAGGTGAGAGCACCCACAGCTACTCCATGATGTGAGTGCAAGCAGGAGAGCCTGCACCCCAAGACAGGACAAGGGGGTACTTTTTTTTAACCCACATGTAGTGTTAGGGAAGGCTTGTGTGTAGCACTGTGTGTATGTTTGTGATTAGAACTACTTGTAATTATCTATAGGGACATATTTAGACATTTGTATGGATTTATTAACATATTGTAAATGTATTCTGCTTTATGTGCTGTATTAACAATATTCATCCTGCATGTATAGTTCATTGATTGCTGGTTAATTACATGTCATTAGCAAACTAATAAACCATTTCAAGCCTACTCTTGATGTAAACTATGCAAAATTAATAGTTTTTCTCTGTGACACCTTCCAACAGGAATGACTCTGTGCTTTCACCCTGTGATAGTTTTTGAATTGTCAAAATGTGCTTTGGGAAAGCAGTAGTTAGCATGGGTCAAATTCATGCCCACAAATATTTCTGCCTGTGTTTGAATTCAACAGTACAGAGCTGCTAGTTTTTTGCTCCATGCACCCAGCATCATGTCCTAATACTAACATCCAAGCCTCAAGGAGACTAGATTTTCCAGAGCTGAGTCCTGTATATATTTAAAAGCACAGTTCTCAGTGCATTGATTTTTTTTTTTTGGGAACATAACATTTGATGCAAGCATCAAATTTGGGGAACAATCTGATAATTTTAGTCCTTTCTGAATTTATACTGGATACCGGAACTGAGTAATCTTCTAACTGTTTTGGGATAACTGTGGAGTCAGCATGAAGCAAAGGCAAAATTGCAGACTCACAGCATTCTGACCTTTCCCAAAAATTCTTAAAAACAAGCCTACCATTTTTCCTTAAGGAATCCTGCTGTTATGCTTCTCTTTCCCATTTTTCAATACACAACCTAGCCCTTAGTGTGTAGCAAAATTGAGGTTATATTCTCACACCATCATAAGCTTGTGCATATCCTTGCGTTGTAAAAGCAGATACTGCAATGAGTAGCTGAAGGTGCCTGAGTCTTCATGTTGTGTTAAAATATGAATTCACAAACCTCAAACTCCAGATCACACTGGTGTTCAGACACCATTACACTTTTCAGCTTTATACAGACTGCAAAAGGCTATATTTTAGACCTGTCAACAGGACTAAGAATCATAGCCAGCCCAGGAAAAGGTTTAAATTGCTGGCAGTATTAGATGTTGCTGGAGCCAAACGATTAATGGAGAAATGAGAAGATTAAGTAATGGACTCTTTGGGAAAAAAGATGAAAGCATGGGTCAGGGCAAAGGTAAAAAAATGAAATGAAAGAAGCCTTTAGGAAAGAAATTGCCCTGTACATCTTTACACAGACAGGATATCAACAAGTCCTTATTGCTAGATTTTCTACTTTTTGTTCTTGTGAATTATTCTGTATTCTTCTCTTTGATCTTCGGTTCTGTTACAGCGCCATATAAGTAAATGCTCAGAGTTAAAGCTAATCCCCATAGAAGAGATGCAAAAGTCTCTAAGTGAACAAGCCAACAAAAAAGATTGCCTGAGGCAGAAATGTGTTCTTTTAGCATCACTGGTACACTTCATCACCTAGCACAACAGTAAAGAAGATAATCTGACTAGATCTAGTACTTAAGAAAATGTATGTATTAAAAGAGAAAAATCAGTCTTGCTCCAGGGATTATGGAAATCAAATGTAAATAAAGCAAGCCAAACTACAGGTCTGTAAAGCATTAGCTCCCACATTTTTAACCCATTGAGACTGCTGGACAGACTCTGGACAGTATCACTGGAAAGTAAAGAACTTGAAGAGGGCTGATAAGACAAAGTGGGAAGTAATAAGGAGAAAACTGTAGACAACTGTTTAATACTTGCTTCAGAAGCTTGAGCAATGCTTTGGAAGATCATAGTAATCAGGCTACAAGAAGAGATGCAAGATAAGCAGAAGAATCTGTCGCTGTATCATAGTTCACAAGTGTAAAAGTCCAAATACTTGTTACTTTGCCATTTTATATCTGAAGAAGAGGACGGAGCTCCAGAGCCAACTATATGAAAAATTCAAGGACTGTTTCCATCTGAAACTTGGTTTAGGCTAACCTCTATTTTTACTGTTAAAAATTGGTTTATTTCTCAGAGTCCATCCCTGAAATTTCCTCCTTTTTCTCCTGTTTGTACTAAAATATATTTATGATTCTGAATACAGACATTTCTGGTTCTGGCAGAAAATTCTCTAGTAAGTTTCATTGGGCATGGCTTGCTGTACCTTTTGCAGGACATAGTTATCTGGTTCTAAAATTTCTTCTTTAAAATAACAAAATGATTTCCCTCTTGTTCTTACCATCTTGCCAATCAAAACTGAATGACTGTTCCTGGAATTAAAACCTTCAGGGAAACAGTTCTTGTGGCGAATGGACCATAAAATCTCATTCTGCTGCTGGGACTGAAAAATATCTGACTTTTCTTTCGATGCAATTAAAAAAAATTATATCAGAAGAATTTTTCTCAATAAAACACATCTTCCATTTTAAGAATATAATTTTTTAAAGATGACTTCAGAGAGAGAAAAATTGACAATATTTCCTTACAGATTTGATTTATTAGCACTGAATGCTACTAGTAGTTATTTCACTAGATCAGGCAAACCTTGCAGAATGCATGGCTATCACCAAATCTGATTCCTCTCCAAGAAAAAATGGCTGGAGTGGAGTCTCCAGATAGTAATTTAAAAGTCAATATATTGAGGTTTTTTTTTAAGCTTTACATTCTTAACAGAGTATTTTTTTATTAACTGGGAATGACCAATCCAATTTTATTGTTTAAATATATCCCAACAGATGAGACAGCAATGTTGTTTGTGGCTGTGCAAAACTGTTGGTCAGCCATTTTTACAGGAACCTGTTCATATATAAAGCATCTTCTAATAATGAGAGAAAAAAATCTGGATCTGGCTCTGCAAGACTGATTGATTTATATACCACTAAAGACAGAGGAAAAGCTCTTGCTGCTTTATATGTGTAGGAACACCACTCATTTCAATCACCACATTGTCACCTTTAAAGACCAATTTGTTATCCTTTCGCTTTTATTGTTCAAATTTCTGACATCAGGAAAAAATCATTCCATAGAGACTGTTATCTAGAATAAATAACTACGCTAAAGCTCACCTTTAGATGCAAATTTCTTCATATTTTCTGCATGGATAATTCTGCATTCCTGTTGTACATTAAATCACAGCTTTTGGCATTGACAGCTTCGAAATATAGACTTAGAGAGAAGTTAAATGGGACTTTCATGCAATTTATATACTTCTCTTTTCATTTCTCACTCACTTCTCAGTACCAAAAGAATAGAGGAATTTCCCTAAATAGTGGCAGACTCTTTGAACAAATGTTTGAAACAGGTGTAACTTCACAGCATGTACCACCTTCTTCTAAAATATTATGCATAAACTACATCAATTTTGACTACAGGCAGCGATATATTGACAGTGAAAGTCCAAATTAAACCTGTATGCTCTTCATAAACGGCAGGTAGTTATAATACGCAGTGGTGGAACCTAAATTTCCACTTTAGATCCATACAGTCTTTGAAGAAGCATGGATCCAGATCTAGACCTGAGTTTTAAGAGTTCGTCCATTTCACTGGCTTAGATGTCCAGATTACAGTGTCAAAGAAAAAAGTCCCACATTGGTTCATCCATTACTTTTCTAATTTTCTACTTTTCTAGAAAAATAAACTTGAAAATACCATAAGCTTAAACTGCATATTACTACAGTGTTGGCCAATAATATGATCTATCTTCTGTCCTTTTATCTCTTACTAATGTTCCAGTATTAAGGACTCCTTATAAAAACAGGCATGTTTTCTGCTTTTCTTTGCTACACTTCAAAGAACAACAACAAAAAAGCCAATTTGGACAATAGTCAATATTTTCAGGTATGAAGTAGATTATTTCCTTGTTTACTCTATATGGTCTGCTGTTCATAAAAAAATTATATACATCTATATTTTTCTATTTCTCTGCCTCCAATAAGAGCAAACAGACACTATGAGGATGATCCAAATAATAAAAAATTAGTAATGTGGATCAAAAGCCTAAACAGCACTATACAAAATGATCTGTAAGCACCTGTGTGGCTTTCCACAGTTGGAGAATTTCAGTCAGAATTCCAGTTGCAGGGACACCATTAAGGAACTGAACACAAGATTTTTTTTTATTTATTTATTTTTAATCTCCTTTTTTTCCTTGGTAGGCACTCTCATTGACAGAAGACAGCTCCTTCTTACGGCAAATCAAGTAGCAGCAACTGACATTGTAGGATTCATGTGACCTGGGGTCTTTCTGCAGTTCTGAGAGGCTTTTGGGTAGAGGGCGTATTGACACATAGTCCTTATTATACACTAAGCCCATCAGTTTTGGCACACAATATTCTCATATTAATAAATCCAGCAACCTTCCTCTTTTTATCTCTACAGTAGCCTAACAGTAGCCTACTGTCAAATATTACTGATGGTCTTTTAAGAACATAAGGCATCAAACATACTGAAAGTCTATGAAAAATCATAGAATTATTGAAATCATGAAGACTACATGTGTAAAAGGAAGGTAAGACTACATGTTTGATGCAAACAATAATTACCAATTGCTAAGAAAATAAATGGCTTATTGTTGGCATTTATAAGAGGGAGATTGTTGTAAACAACATTTCTTCTATGGCATATCAGACATAAATAAGGCCTTTTTATGAAGAAATAAGGAAAGAGTTTTTCAGTGAATTTTCAATGTCAGTGTCATAGCACATAGGATGTTTTCATCATCTTAAAATATAAGAGGTAAGCTATTTTATATATTATATGAACAAGACAGTTCTGTTTCCACGTTTTATACTGGGAAAGCTAGAAAACGTTGGAATAGCTTCACTAATATTTTCCTTAAGATAAATTTTAGAGTGTTTTCCTTAAGATAAATTTTAGAGTGTTTTCTTGAAACTTTTTATTTTAAAGATTCTAGCAGGAATCCCATCACATACACAGTGTGTAAAGATAAAAGTTAAATTACAAATGTAGAAGTAGCCTACTTTATCTCTGAGTTCCTCATTATAATGCTAGTGTTGAGTAGTGGTGGTCTAACAATACAAGGAAGGTAAAATTTGTGGGGAAACTATCTCCTCGTTCACTATAGCATTCCTTCTCAAACATGGGATTTGTCTATTTATTCACAAGTCATCACCATGCATACATACACAAAAAATCCAAGTGGCAATTACTTAAAAGGCAGTTGTCAAACACAGAAGTAATGAACTAATGCTAACAAAAATCAGGTGAGTCACAGGCATTTCAGAAGCTGAGGGAGAAGCCCCATAAATTGCTGAGCTTTATTTCTGGGCAGCAGTGAATGAGCTTGACTACCACAGGGTGGCATTGTCAAAGAGGAGTTACATATACATCTACTTTATGACTTACGACAAACTGTTAAAGAAAATTTCCTCTTTCTCCTGAGGAAAGCAGAGTGGTAAGTTTACAGCTGCAGTAAATTAGGGCCATCCTGCATTTATTCAATGGTACTGACCAAAATGACAGAAAGTCAGGCCACAACTATGCCAAGCGCCAGCACCTTGCCAGAGACCCTATCTGAAGTGTGAGTAGCAGGCAGAAAGACAGATTCATTCATGTGTATTTGAACAACAAAAAAATATGTAATAGAGCTTTCTTAGTTACTTGACTATTTGCCAAATCAAATTCAACTCTACTCCTTATCATCTAGCCCTTTTTTGGCACTTTGTCACTAGAAAAAATTAATAACAATCCCCAACATGAGCTTGCAATAAGATAAGCTTTATTTTAAAAATCAGTAAATACATGTTTCCATTCTACAGCTGCCTAAGCTATAGACAGATATACAAGCAGCTTCACAAGCAGTTTGTGAAAACTGAGTTGCAAATACAGCTTCATTTTCTTGTATTCAAAAGATGACTTTTTTATACATGATTCTTTGCAGTTGGTCTACTGTGCTGGATGCTAACCAGATGGATACCAAAAGAATAGACATAAAGAAAATATTTTGTAAAACTGAAAAAGAAAGACTGTATTTTTTTCTGGTCAGTGAAGTCATAGTTTGACAGAAACATGAAAAAAGCAAGAGTCCTTTCAAGAAAACATATACTATTATTTGCTGTCATTTTGTCAGGTACACAGTCAATGTTATCTTGAGAAATCCAGATGTAATCTACAGACGTTTCAAGAGAGAGCACTGTAAGTATAAAAACCAACAATAGACTAACAAGAGAATTAATTATCTTGATGGCAAACATCAGAAGATATCAGAAGACAGCTGTCAATATCCCTAAAGCAGAAAGGTCACTTTACAATTACAATAGCTCCACGTATCTTCCTTTTGTCTGAAACTGTCAGCAGAAGAAAAATGCTTACATCCACCCTAATGACAACACGAGTTTTATCATGTGATGACATGTTTGCCAAAGATAATAATTTAAGCCTTGTCTAGGTAAAAACAGTGAAGAAAAATGACCTGGTTTAACTTTTATATGTCTTAAGCAACAGCAAACTCTTGCATAGAAACAGTAATTTAAGACTGAAATGTCTGCAATTTTGTTTATTTTATTCCTATTTATTGTCTAAAAGAAACTGAACATGCCACTGAATAAAGTTATGCAAACACATTTAGCTAGTTTGCTTTGAAGTTACACCTTGAGTGAACTTGGATTCAATACCTCTAATAAACAAGCTCCTAGTTAGAGTAAATTGTAGAATCATAGAAAGGCTTGGGTTGGAAGGGACCTTAAAGGTCATTTAGTTCCAGCCCCCCTGCCATGGGCTCAAAGCCTCATACATTCCGGTCTTGAACAGTTCTGGGGATAAAATACCACAAAATACAAGAACTGTTAACATACAGTGGGACTAATTCTACTCCCATATCACTGAATGGCATAGATTGGCTAGTATAATAGGAATATTAGTTCCAAATATTAGTTCCATTTCCAAAGTCAAATCAACAGATGTCTCTTTTGACATGGAAGCAAAAGACACTAGTTGAAACCAGAAAGGGATGTAACACAAGCTTCTTTAAATGATGCTCTCAGACTTCAATTTTTTGCAGCACTGCAGGCCAAGATAGATCATTAGGAATGGCATCTGTGAAATTCCCATGCACCTGTACTAGTTACAAATTAATTGATTTTTTTTCTTCATGACCTATCAGGAGTCCAGAATGAATGTTACTATGCTTTTTAATGTGCTGTGCTGTCTCCAAAATTATAAGAACCAAGATGGCTTGTGTAGAGCCCCAAGTTGATACGCTTGAATGGTTTATATTGGTGGAGCTGGCCTGATGATCACTTTTCCTATTTTGTCCAAACACTCTTAAAAGTCTTCACATGAAAGGCCATTCTGCTGCACCCTACACTTGCTTACAACATAGCCGTGTAACTTGCCTACTCCATCTCCTACAACAGATTAGCAGATATAATAAATTGACATGGGAAGATGTGCTGGTCTGACTTTGGCTGGCTGCTAGGTAGCCACCAAGATGCTCTTTCACTCCCCTCTTCAGTGGGACAGAGGGAGAAATTGAGATAAAAAACTTGTGGGCTGAGAGGAGAGGAGATTTATTCCCTACTTCCTATCAGCAGGAAACGTCCAGCTACCTCCTGGGAAGTAGGTCTCAGTACATATAGTGATTGTTTTGGAAGACAAATGTATTAATAATGAAAGTAATGAATGTTGTCCCTCCTCTTCCCTTCTCTTAGCTTTTATTGTGGAGAATGGTGACATATGGTATGGAGTATCTCTTTGGTCAGTTCAGATCAGCTGTCCCATCTGTGTCCTCTCCTAGTGTCTTGCCACCCCCAGCCGACTGGCCATTTGTGTGTGGGTGGTGGTGGAGAGGAATCTTGATGTTGTGAAGCACTGCTCAGCAGCAGCCAAAACATTGATGTATTATCAGCACCATTCTAGCTACAAATAAAAAACATAACACTAAGAGGACTACAGTTATCTCAATCCTAACCAGAACCAGTGCAGGGAAGTAGCTTTCTTTGCTAAATTCTCTCTATGCGAAAGGCTGTGAAATCCTTATCTCAGCCAAACCACTACAATGGTCAATGGGAGCACAGGGAAAGATGCTAATAAGCTGTTCCTCCCCCTTGAACACTAGGAGCAGCATGACAATATGAAAGGAAATGAGATTCAAACGAGGGTGAATCTTATGAAGCCACAAAGTTAAAAGATGCTAAGAGATATCTGAATTCTAGCAAATACTTCTATAATACACAGTTTTCTCTGTGGTAACATTTCGAATTAAAATATTCCCCTCTGTTTCTCTAACATTGTTGAAATTTCCCAGTACAATCTGTCTAGGACTGTGTATAGTACTGCCTTAATGTTTCTTTTTAAAGCATGTTATCTTGATGATCCATCTTACACACAGAGAAAAAATCTTGTGAAAAACATACCCATGCCATATCAAATTTAAAAAGTACTCTTTGAATAATAAGCATCATAGCTCCTATTCTACTGAATACCCTTATAGAGGGATATCTGGGCCTATTTGCATCTTGAGGTAAGAACAACAGCTGCTGGCCTTTGGCATCCTGGGAATATTTTCTTCACATAGATTCCATCCCTCTGAGGTAACTTCTACTATCAAATCAACTTTTACCAAATAAAAAGTGTGTCACATTATCTCTGAGGCATAGAGGAGCACTAGAGAACATAGCAAGTGTCATTTAATTACAAGAAAACACAAGCCTTTTAATTCCATTTCTGTTGCTTATTAGTAATCTGATTTTCCTTCTGGATAAGTGAGAGATGTAGATTGCACTGTTCAGTAAAAGAATATTCACACTTAGACACCACTATATTTTTGTGTTTTTTAAACAGTACATTTTTTAGTAGTACCATGTTAGTGGAATTTTTAGTATTGGAAGTAAAAGTAAAATCCTCCTTTATATGTGAATCTCTGTAACAATGTTGAATATTTACATTATTTCAGCTACTTTGTTTATTATTTTCCCTATATTATTTCCTCTGTCTTTCTTTGGATTCTGAAGTATGGAGAAGATTTCTGCCAGAAGAGAAGGAATGTAATTTTTGAAAATTATTTGATGAAAATTTAATTTAAGAAGCAAAGGTTTGGCTAGTAGATTTCCACATGATCCACATAGCTGTACTGTCCACATAGTTCAGATTTTTCTGTTTTTCTTTCTTGATAGAGGAATTGTTTCTTAGCTTTCAAATAATTGTAGAATTATGTGCTCATATTCAAAGTACACAAGAGCAAATAAATAAGGACTATGCTTCCTTCAAGTGAAGATTCACCTGACTAGATCTACATCTCCAAGGATTTTTTTAACTACTGATACCATAAGGAAACTTTTAGTATACTACACCTCTCCCTTAAAATTCTGAGAACTCTACTTTTTTTCCCCCCTAAACTGTCATTTACATGCCTGTTATAAGCATACTGAGGAAGAATTCAAAGCATATTTCACCCATTTAAAGTCTGTATTTAAATTACAGGCGGTATACTAGCTTACAAAGTAAACTTATTAGCTCTTTGGGAGCTTCACGAAATAATAATTGTTTATTTGGATTTTCAGTTTAAACCAAGGTGGAGGATGGATTTTTTAATGTGAATTGTTTGAGAAATACGCAAATCTACCATGAGAGCTATTACTCTCTATTCAGAAATTCCTACACAATATTCAAACTGCTGATTCGCATCTCCTTTTTTCAGTGGTCATGAAAAGCACTGAAAAGATGTTTAAATATATTGTATGAAAATGAAGTTATTCATGCTCCATTTGGCTTATTCTGCCTTTCTGTCCATTTGCTGTGGAGTTCAAGAACACATATTCTTCTAATTCTTTGTCAAAAGAAGAGAGGGAAAGATACACAAGCCATGGGCAGGACTATCCAAAAGGTGTTGAAAATAGGCCCGTGGGAAAGAATAGGATCTATCAGAATATTTCACAGTTTGTTTGTTTGTTTCAAGTAAAATCTATTTTCTATTTAGATGGTACTTGATTTTACTCTTAAACTTCAACTAGAATTTTGAGTTCTGTACTGTGTTTCAGTTAGGAGCAACATGTGATCAGATGTGATCACAATTATTTATAAACCCTTTCATTGCTCCTAACAAACTCTGGAGCATATCAAGTTTGCAGCTTTTGACAAAAGCTGTACATTCACTTTTTTGTCCATAAGTAGGAATAATTTGGTACAGACTAATGAGTGCATGTGACAAGGGAATAGGTGGAGTATTAATTTACACAGAATATTTTGGAACACCTGCAGACAAGAAGTTACAGAGTCTGTGTTGTTTTAGCTCATTCTTCAATACATTCCTTTATCAAGAATTTATCTTCTGACACAGTACAGAAATGATAGGAATATTTCTGATGTTTGTTGTCAGAGGCACACAGCCTTAAAAAAAGGTGGTCTCCTGGCTTTATAGCCAGATTTGTTTCAATCATAGTTGACTCATTTTGGCTTGTGTAAGAAGCTCTTCGTGGCTCTGTCTCTGCTGGAGGGAAAAGAGGGGCCTGCAGGTGTGGTAAACCTCTTAATGTGGGCAGGCTTACAGCTGGTGGAAGAGGCTATGGGGCAGGTGAAGATGAGACAATCCACTGATTTTGACTCTAACAAGATCTTTCAGGGTACAATCTGACACAAATAGATCAGAAGGAGTGTCTGAGTGGAAGACAGTCTACTCCAAAACTAAACAAAGCTTTTAGAACATGTCTGGAAATTAAATGGACCCATTTAAGATCCTCAGAAAATCTCTTGCCAGAGGGAAACCACCTGCTGCTGACAGAAATGTAATTCCCTCTGTTTTTTTTTTTTCTGTACCCTACTGCCTGCTGGAGACTGATAAATCTGTATATATTCACAAAATGCAGCAAAACTGAAGCAGACATGGAAATGTATCTAAGGACCTCAGCAGGGATAGGTATGTACTTTTTCCAGCCACACTTTACCACAAGTTGTTTCTAAATTGCTGTTCACAGTCATGCTTGAAGCAGGTTTTGAATGTTAGCTTTTCTTCCTTCCTTTGAATGTGTATGGCTTAGACTACCTCTTATTTCTGTCTTCAGTCCCTAATTTGGTCAGTCGTTATTTTCAGATGAAATTTTAACCTGTAATTTCTAGTCATGTGATAAGAGACAGGATTTTATTTTTAAAATGAATAATAAAAATGTTATTTTAATAATAATTTATTAAAGAATGAGCTCTTCCCTCTCCCTTTAATAAGGGAGAGCAATAAAGATGTTTCAAATGGAAAATACAGAATCTTTGATCTTCTGGTAAACTTAGGTCCTTTGCTCGTGACAAGTCAATAGCTCTCCAATGTTGGCTGTCTAATCTAGACAGCACTCTAAATAAAAAAAAGAACTTTAAGTGTTGTATAGCAAAATCCTTCTGTAGCAAGCCACAGCTAAAGTAAGCTAGTGCCTGCTCTTTAGAAGTCAGAAGAAGATAAGCAACATGCTATTACGTAGGATGTATTGTACTCAGAGGTATTGCTGGAAAATCTGCCATAATGCTAATAATTATTTTACATTGTCTAGAAACTTTTGTGTCAGAGGCAGGAGGCATTACCATCTCTATCAATCCTAAAAGCACTTAATTGGAAAAGTATTTTGTGTTTTGTTTTAGCTGAGAGATTTTCTAATGCAACAGATAAATACTGAAGAAAGACTGTATGTGTGGGCATGAGAAAGACCTTAAAGGAAAAAGAAACAGAAGAAACCCCCAGTCAATCAACTTGATAAACATGTGTGCAGAAAGAGTAAAGATTGATTTACTACAGCAAAAAAATGTATTAGATTTGGGAACAACTTCATTATCTCGTGTGCTGGCAGTGCCACCAAGCATTCCTGATATTTCTAAAAATAAATTTAGTGTTCTGGAAAATACAGAGTAGTAAAAACTTTGCTGGTAGTATGCTTAACTCCTTAATTTACAACAATTAACATAACAATGTACCACTGTACTCTATCTCACATATGAAGCTGGCTAGCTAGCTAGCTAAAACAGTAAAAAAAGAATTTGTGTTTCCCAATTCAAGTGCATTGATCTATCATGAATGGATTAAAACTTTGTAAAGAATATGAGTTGGTTAAAAAACAATTTTTGTGCACTTCTTTTGTAATAGGCAGAATAACCTTTACGGCATCCTATGATTCATTAGTGAATATGTCAAGAACCTGTAAATAACACTTGAATCTTGCTTTTTTTGGTCTCTTAATTAAACTAACAGTGAAAGTCTTATCTCTTGAGGCATATGCTGCTGCCCTGAATACTTTAAGCAATATTTCATTTATTGGAGTTGTTTTCAATTTAAACATGAAGGTGAATTAAACAAGTAGTAATGTTCTGTTTAAACTCAAAATTACAAGATCAAACATCTTTAATGTAACTCATTTGTTTGATCTACACCCAAGACTCAGACTCTTCTAATTTTTATGTAGCATAGGTTGTTTATAATTATGGATGCAGGCAGTCCTGTCTACAGTTGTGTACTAGCTCCAGTTATACAGTAAAATGAGCTCTTGCCCCCCCTCCTTTTTTTTTTTTTTTGAATAATGAAGCTGCAGTTACATTTTGATCTAAATTGCAACACTTATTTTCCCTGAAAGAGAGGCTTAAATGACTCTTAATGATTTAAGAGAAGTCCTTAGTTTTCTTTTTCTCCTACACCCACATAGACAGAGACCTCTATTTCACCATCTGCTGAAAGGATTGCCATACCCTTGGCTAAATTCTGTTCTTACCTTTGAATCAAATATTGGACATATTACCTCTCTTCCATGACACATCATGCAGCTTTATATAAATATCTCATATAGTTATTTTAGGATGACTATCATTGCTGGTTTTTATATCAAAAGTGTGAGATGTAATACTATTAACTGTTCTTCATGTGATTAATCATCATAAACCATTAAACATGATTATTAGTGTGCTGGATTCCTCCTTCCATTCCACCATTTACTTCCACCTTCAGTTCTTGATTCCAGTGCATTCTCCCTCATTTATAGATCAAGTATTTCAAAATTCCAACATTCCGATGGTTAGTCTATATATAAGATGGGAAGGGAAGCTAAGGAAGGTTTTCCTGAAGGAGTTTGTTTCCTGTCTCCTTATAAGTGCAGCATTACGAAGATTACCTTTTTTTTTGTTTTTTTTTTTTTTTTTTAACTGACTTAAAAATTTCAACCTGAGCCCTTTGACTGTGATCAAAGGTTCATTTGAGGGAACTGGAAGATGTCAGATGGGTTTTAGGACCTTGGATCATGTATTCGGTGTTGTAATCCTATTTTTTTCTTACTAACAAGCTCAGTGGTGCCCTATCCAAAAACTTTGAACTTAAGCCAGTGAGTACTCTCCTAAAGGGATCAGATCATGACTTAAATCCTTAACCTGTCCCATCTGTACAGGGATCGCTCCATAGCTGTCATAAGGAAGTAAGGAGCTACTTTAAACCTCCTAGCTTCTCTGCAATGGCCAGAGTCTGCTCCACGGTGGTTGGGAAGCAGTCAAATCATGTCTCTAAATAACCATTTATGGTTAGATTTTGCTGTGCCTTGATTAAAGGTGCAATGTCTTCCTTATACCCCCACTGTACAGGCAAAAATATGGTTCCATTGTCCAAATTTGTCCTCATTTAACATAATGGTAGTGAGACTCTTTCCTCCAATGTTTCCTAAAAAAGCAAACAACTTTTCAACTTTTGCCTTTCTTTTTCACATCTATTGTATGTTAACTCAGCTACCCAGTTTATCATGGAAAGAGAGTAAAATATTAAGAAAGCTTCATAATATTTAGTTTGAGTTCAGACAAATAGCTACCATCAACACATAATAATTATAATAGAATTAAAAGGGATGGTCAAGGCGGTAAAATATTAAAAGCCATACAGGTGTTTACAATGTAAAAATTTTGAAGTTATATCTTTTTATAAAAGAGGGAAATGATATAATGATAAACATTATTAAGACATTTCTGAAGAGTAGAAGGTCATTGCATGCTGTGATATGATGTTTTGGGCATACAGCTAAGCAATCGATTGTTACCCAGAAAATTGCAAGGAGAGTAGATAATATTTATTTGCTAAAGTTTGAAACCTTAATTTCTTCTAATTTGTAAAATATTTATAAATTTTAATTGCAAAAAGTTTAATGAAAACCAAAGAATCATACATCTACTTGTTTATATGCTGGTCATTTTCATAGTATCTGTGTTTTGTGAGCATTACAGAGTTCATTTTCACAGTGCTTCTGCAAACTGAAAAAGCCTTATTTCAGTTTCACAGGTTGAAGATAGAGCCCAGAACTCTCAAGCTGAAGAAGCTGAGTTTTGGAAATTTGTTGTGTGCTGTCCAATGTGGAAGACAAAATGCAGAGTTTTAGTGCTTGGTAGCTAGACAATCCATTTCCATTTATCCTGGAAGAGCAAAGGCCTGAACTGACACTAATTAATGACTTGAAACTCACAGTGCAGAAAACACCGTTTTAAAGATGTTATGCTTCTTAGAATATGATATGGCTTTTTTGTACCTGCTCTGGGAACATCCTGATAGGCACCAGGGTCAATAGTTGATTTGCACAGAAGTTGATCCCTATTTCTCCCTTACAAGGTGTGAAACAGGTGTCTACCAATACGGTTTCTATATTTTTGAGACCTGTGAAATGCTGCATGTAAAGTCATGTCTCTGTATTTGAGACCTATGTTAGTAATACTTGTGATTCTAAGTATTATTGAACATTTTTTTCTGCAGGACGGTACGTAAGCAGGAGTCAGGAAACTGGAGTTATAGTCTCAATCAGTGAATTTATTATGGAAATCTGGGCAAGTCATCTAATAAATCAGTCCCTTTTCAGTAAGGATACTTGTGCACTATGCAAAATCAAAAGAAGATGAAAGCCAACAGAACAACTTGACTGATAAAAGCAAATGATATAGAAAATTATGTAGTTATAGAAATACAGTTATAGAAAACTATATGTAAAATTTCAGGCAGTGGGCAACCAAGAAAGCAAATTCTCATGTACCTAAATATAGAAGATGCAGCCAAAGTGTCCTGTGAGTCTTAAAAAATCCAAACCCAAAAAGAAAAAACCCATCTACCTGGTCTCAGAAAAAGCTTCCTGTTTCCCAGTAAGCTTCTCTAGCTTCTTCTAAGCTACTTATAAAAAAAGTTAAAATTTATAATTGTATTTACATATTTCAAGAACAGACTGAAAAATAATTTCCAGAAGAAATTTTTTTTTTTATATTTTATATTCACCTTCACAACAGGACCCACACAAGCTTGTGTGAGCATCAGTACCAAAAAATTATAACACAAATTTGTTTTATAATTTATACTAGTACATTATAGTTATATACTGACTTTATATACTTATGTGAACCTTATTATTTGCAATTTGACTTCTTCATGGATATATTCTATATATCTATTTTATATCTAAAAGTGTTATTTAGGTTTTCCTTGCCTTTAATTAATTTTATGCATCTCATCTCTCTCAAATGATGCTCATTGGAACTGTGTCTCTTTTTTCCATTGTTAATACTGCCATCAGTGAATAATAGTAGTGGAAAAACCCCACAAATGAATGTGTGTATCTTTCGATCTGTATATAGAATGATAGATATGTACATTGCTGTCTCTGAGGCGGGAAATATGATGTGTTCCCTGTGGTCATTAGCCTTCTGGTGACAGCTGTTAAACTGGTAAGCTTTTGGAGCAGCAGAAAAGCTTTGGATGCTTCTGAACCCCCAGTTACCCCGCAGTAGGTAACCATTCATTCTTGCTGATGATACTGACCCCCTGCCTGGTAAAGATGAAGCCTGATGTTTTTTGGGGGAAATGTTTAGGCTCCTCTTTAGCACAAAACTATTGTCTCATGCTGTTTTTCTTGTTGCCTGGCTGATCTTGAGCCTGGGATAATTGGTAGAGAGGTCACAGACTTGCAGAGGAAAATAAAATCTCTGTCTTTATGGTCCTAGATAAGCATTATTTGATGGCAAAGGAGTTACTAAGCTGATATATTACATGCTGTAACTAAACAGATACTGCCATTACTGTATCATTTTAATGCAGCAGCCTGTACAGCAGGGGAGGTGAAGAATGAGCTATAAAACATTTAAAGAACTTTCACTTGATAAAAGCAGGTGTATATCTGGCAATGACCATATTTTGTCTCTAGATGCCTACATCTATCAAGGGCAGACAAGTTATAGGACAAGGATGCAAAAGAAAGTGAAGCAAGACTAATTAGCAGTAATAGGATGTTAAATCTATGCTGTATCGCTGACTCCTTGTATCAATCTAAAGCTGATAACCAGGAATTATTCCAGTTGTATCATGTAATGTCTAGCCTATAAAACCTTTCTAAATCTGAAGTACGATGAAGTACTTTTTATTAATGTTAATTAGTTATTAAATATATCATCTAATGTAACAAACTCTGCGGAGTTACTTGGAAAAAAGGAAACATAGATGTAAAAATTTTTTAGATAAAATTCTCACTTTTGTCCTTCTTGTTTCCGTAAACGAAAGGTGTGAAATAGACTATTTCCTGTGGTTTATCCATGAACGTTTATACCTTCAAATGATACATCTGCAAGCCTGTATTACCGTGCTGCAAATGATGATTAAGACTCCAGTGATTTGTCAGTTTTCTAGCAACGTTATTCTAGTAACCAAAACCCATTATCAGCTGTGTATTTGTGAGTGCAGCTATGATCACAGCTAGAAAGGCATGATACATGATCATAATACACGAAATGAAATTCAGATGGGGTGGCTGTGGTTCTCTGTAACTGTCCACTTTCTGAAAATTACAAAGCCATAAAAAAATGCTTTTAAAATGAAAAATTTTTCAAAATGAAAAATCAGACGAGTGGGTACACATCTCAGTGCTGTGAATGCTGAAGTCCTATGGTATCTAACAACAGAAATATATGGAGCATGAGACAAACAAGTAGAGCAAGCCTCCAAGTACAAGAACTTAGACATTAAATCCCAGATAAAAGGCATGCTTCAATAACTACTTCTGTGCAATAATGGGGAAAAGAATATGGTGAAATTAATTTTTACAGTTTTGTGGGGCTTTTTGTCAAACTTCAAGGAAACAGGAACACATGAAAAATTGAAATGATCTAAAAAGTGGATTTTAGCCTTGCAAAAATAATATATTTTGTTAGGGCTCAGTAAAAAAATGTAGACCAAAATGTAGTGTTCTTGACATAAACTCACAGCTTTACTTTCAATTTATTTTCATGTGTGAAAGGGGTAGAAACTTGTTTGTAAGCACTTGAGCTGGTTGGCCTGTGAGGTTGGCCTCCAGTCTCTGGGAGGTTTTCAAGACTTGACTGGATAAATCTCTGAGCAACTTGGCCTGACATAACAGCTGACCCTGCTTTGAGTAACAGGTCAGACTGGATGACCTCCTGAGATCCCTTCCAAGCTTGAACTGCCCCGTGATTTTATGAATTGTGGTATGCATCTGTAATCTCTTCCATGACAAGCTTCGCTATCTGTGGCAGCTGACAATTGTCATTCTTATTTACCAAGTAAAACAGTTGTAAAAGGAATGTCTCTGTTCTTCTCATATCTAAACTGCTTATGCTTAGCATGGGATTATGGAAGACAAGGTAGTAAGCACTTTTTATAACCATTATGAAGAACACAGAAGAGAGCATCACCTTTAGAGCTAGGTGTTAAATCTCTGGAAAACCAGTATGAGCATAGCAGTAGTGTCCCCAGGCACTGATTACTGAATCTGAAAGCATTAACCACAGTCCAGCTCTTTCCCCTCTTCATTTACGAAGGTATGTATCTCGAAAAATCTATACTCATTGTAACTTCTTATTTGAACTTTGACCCCTCATATTTAAAAGGAACTTTACTTATATAGATGTTCCAATTCACACTGTGCCAACTTTCTGGGTGTTACCACAGTTGCTAATCGAAAGAAAAAAGAACAGGATCATCTCTAATATTGGGGTGTTCATTTTGGCTAAGAATATAAAATCAAAGACTCCCCTATGTTACGTGTATAGACAACGTATCTCAAAGAACCACAATATTGTGAAGTAAACAGTCTTCTTTGACTTAGTCATATAAAATTTGACTTTTGGTGACTCGGAGGCAGTGACCAGGTTCACAGATATGCAGAAGAGCTGCAAATTAGGTAAAAGATCTTGCAGTATGTAACTTAAGTAAAAGCAAATAACATAACTTCTCTGTAAATAAAGCACATTGTCACCAAGAAGACAGTACTTAAATTATTAACATAATAATATTTTATCATACTTTTATCTTTCATACTTTTATAACATACTTTTATCAAGGTAAATGTGTTGCTGTAGAAGTTGATGTGGCAGTAAATAACTTCTTGCAACGCATGAGCTAACTTGTTTAAAGCTAGATTAGAACTGCACCACAATTTGCAGAAGAGACATCTCTGGCCTCAGCAGATGTCAGCTTCACAAAAGAGGCCTTTCTGCCAGAGGAAAATTCATTCTAACTCATTCTTGTTTTCTTTGATTTTCTTTGAAGCAGAGCTGGAGGAGAAAGCAGGGTCTTTAATGGCTTAGTAGTTAGGACTGTCTGCTTGGAGGTTTGAATTCTGTTTGATGTGAATGCATAAATCCCCATGACCCCCACATGAACCAGGATGGTGGAACATCATGTTGTCCCATGCTTGTTCTTGCTGGCGGATTCCTCTCTTCTGGAATGGCTTAGCCTTGATTGTGTTGGAGTGTGTACCCTGTGTAATGCTTTTTGTAAAACTTAGAATTTGTTTTCTAAACACAAAAAGTTAGATTCATAATATTTTATGAAATTTATATTAACAGTAAATGTGACAGAAAAAAAACTTATTATGATTTTTCAGCAGAAAATGTATTAGGTGTGTTGTAATGAGAAAACTGATTTTTTTTTTTTTTTTGATTTG
>VZRU01004764.1:824616-857664 GCA_013398155.1 Pedionomus torquatus
ACCATCCCCCGGTACAATCAGGTCTTATCACTGCGAGATGGAACAGCTCCACACAATGTGCTGTTAATTTCAGAGCCCAGCCAGCTAGGAGAGGCCTAGCTAAGAAAGCAAAACTGTAAAACAGAAAATTGGTTCATTTTACCTCAAACCAGGACAACACCCTAAAATAAGGTTTCCCAAATATTTGGATGAAGTATTATCATGTATCCAATTGAATTTAGAGTAGAATTAATCTTCTGATTAATTTTATTTATTTCTCTAAAGTATCATTGTATTAGGCAATTCCAATGTTATTGCTAACCATATAAAAACATTAAAAAGTTAAAATGTTGACTAATTATAGGTGTTCGGACTCTAGTGCTTCCAAAAGTATCATATAATAATTTTTATTTTTGCCCTATAAATAACAGATTAGTATTATTCTTCAGTTAGTTTAAGGTTTTGCTGACTAGCTGGCTCCATCTAGTTTACTATAGACAGCCCCAGGGCATTTTCCAGTACTGTTCTTCCAAAGATTTTTCTGTCTATCTGGTTGAGTAAACATCAGCTTGTCCCCTCACACTCAAAAATAGTGAACATTACGGTGTTCATTTTCCTCCACAAGAAGAACTGTAATGGTCCAATCCTGATGTAAGAAGGGTATTAAATAAGAATTAAAGGTTTTCCAAAATGAAGTCTTTGCTATAAACCCCAGCCCTATAGTAAACAGAAACTGTTGGCTAGGCATATTCCTGTTATATTGCAGAATTAAGCATCTGGTGTAAGTTCAGCTACCCAAAAATATTTTATGGTCTTCAGTATTTTTTTTCCCCCAAATATGCTTTTACCATTTTTAGTCCATTAGCTAAATGAATTTTCTGATGAAGTTAAAAGCTTAATTCTAGCCATATGAGAGTATAAGCTGCTTTCATCTTTTCTGAAACAGTGCTAAAGGATTTTAGCCACACCTAGAATCAGGAAAATTTCATTTTGGTGAAGGGTTAAGGAATGGGAAGGCAAATCTTAAATCTCTGTTGTACCCTACCAATCTTACTATTTCTTCCCCCCACCCCCCTCCTTATTTTATCATCCTATAGTCTGTCTTCATTTCAAATAATTTGCATTCTTTGGTTGTTTTTTTTTGTTTGTTTTTTTTTTTTTTTTTTTGTTTGGTTTTTTTTTTTTCATATAATCACATAAGTAGCAGTTCAAAGGGAATTTTGGAGTTCATTAAGTCCATTTTCCAACTCAAAAAGGGCCTAGGGAGTATACCAACATTGCATCAGGTTAGACATGGTTTTGTCTAGCTGAGTCTTAAAAGCCACTAAGGACAGAGAGTCTGTAACCTCTCTGGGAAACCTGTTTTAATACTATGTTATCCTTCTGGTGAAATAGATTTCCTGCTGGCTGAACTGAAGGTCTTTTTAAGCTTTCATTGTTCTTTACATGGTTTTCTTCTGCCAGACAGTACTTATTTCTCGTTAGACCTTCCTTTCACCCAGGACAAGATCATCTTTCAGTCTCAAAACTGTCTGTTATGCCTCAATGTATTCATTTATACCTGTGGATGTGAAAGTTTTCCACTACTGTTCTGGCATATTTCAGTGATTCTTTTATGATCCAGTCTGAAGGACATGATATAAGTCTGAAGATAAACATAAGTTCTTGGCCTCGCTGTCTGTATTATTCACAGTGATAGGCTTCGTTTTTTGTTAGACATTACAGGATCAAGGTTTGATCACCAAGGTAAACCTGTCGTTTTCACTACACAGATGGACAGACTCTTTTTCAGCTCAGATATCCTGTACTCCTTCCTCTATTCAGAGTTTTTACTGTGAAGAAAACCTCATTGTCTCTTACACTGAATCTTCCAGTATTGAGCTGAAAAGGTAAGGAGCTACAGCTCTAGTATCTTCTTTTAGTAAAGGTAGTCTTGCATTAATTTCAGAAGGGCTTATATTTCCATTCCTCAGCTTCTTCTGTTCTTTGTCTTGTCATGGCAAAATTTCCTTGTTTATTAAAAAGAGCATAACTGATAAAATAGTGAAAGTCCACAGGACAACTGTAGCCACAATATTAATGAAATGCTGTTCAGAAAGAGTCTGCAAATTTAAGACAAAACCTGGATTGGTGATATCTAGAAGGTGCATGAGCCATTGCTGATTGTAGTAAAGTATTGGTATGTGATATTAGATATTGTATCTTGTTACTAAGACTACAGTTATAATGGAAATTATGCATGAATATGTAATTTCTAATGAATGCATATACTAAAGTATAGCTCAGTTTCACAAACTGCTATTTAAAATTATGCTATGGCAGAAATATAGGAATATAAGCTGTAACTATAAAACTGCTCAAATGAAAATGTGTGAGAAAATTTTATTTAAAACATTTATATTCATAAAATCTACACATTAATCTCAAGTGCCATCATACCATCTAAATCTGAAATATGAACAACTGGAACAACTATGGGGTCAATACTCCTCTGAGGACACTGAATTCACAGGATTAATACAAACACTTCAGAGAGATGGAGAAGATTTAGAAACAAAACCTAGAAAAAAATATTTATGGTCATACACTCCTACTCAATAGGGTTTTTAACTTCTCTGGAAATTTTCTCACACAAACAAGCAAAATATGCTCCATAAATCTGATTGTAGATTTATTCTGCAGGTTTTGAAAATTTGAAACAATACTTAATAAACAGACTTTTTTTTTAATTTGGAGACTTCATCTGTTATTCCAGGTTTTAGCTTTCTCTTCTTTTAACAGATATCCTGAGATCTGGAATACTTTCAAACACTAAATTACTCAAATATGTAATTCTTAGTTTTAAGGTAAAAAAGTAAAAAAAAATTATTCACACAAAATTATTAGCAATGAAAATATAAAAATAAACCACCTTTGTAACAGTTTTTCTAGAATCAATCTCAATTTGTACTTGCAGCAATAAACGCAGTTAATTTTTCAAAATAAAATAAAATTTAAGTAAAATATCCTCAATACAGTATAGTCAGAGAAAACTCAAACTTTTCATGTTATCATGAACATTGCACTTATTTTTTTTCAATAAAAATGGGTTTTACACAAATTTCATAGAAGAATATAATGAATAAGTTTGGAAAGGATCCCGGAAAATTATGTAGTTGAAACTCCTGCTCTAGGCAGGGCTAATTTTAAATTGATCAGGTTGCTCAGGGCCTTGTTTAGTTTTTATTATATTGAAGGACAGAGATTTCACAAGCCCAGCAATACTAAAATTCAAGTACACTCAAACCTTCATTTTTAATGGTCAAGAGATTAAGTTTATTTTAGGCAGAGTCTGCATTGTGGAGTGTGATTTAGTTACTGCTAGTGTTACAGACTACTGAAGAATTTTTATATCTGACTATATTCATAGCCACATTAAAGTATCTATATAGCTGTCCACATTTATTATAGAATTTTTAATTATATATTTTGAATTATATTTATTTATTTTATTAGTGAATTACAAAGATTCTGTTCCTTTGTCTTTAAGGAACTTTTCTCCTAGAGAATAAAAAGGAGAATGAAGATTTCACCTTCGGAAGAGAAAGAATGTGAAATCTTCCTCAAGCACTTCAATCCTTTGCAACTGTTCTAAGGAGGATCCAGAGACCCCATGGTTATTTTAGGTTTAATGGCAGAGGGAAGGAAAACTTCATTTTTAAGTCAATCCCGGGAAATAAGTACTTTTTCTTTTTTTCTCCATCTTACAATCACAAAATAATTCAGGTTAGAAGTGCCTTGAAGAGGTCATCTAGTCTTCTTCATTTAAGTATTATTTTCATTGAACCATAACAATCTGATCACAAGGCAGTGTTGCTCTTCTACAGTATCTTAGTGTATTGGGTAAGAAACATAAATCTTCTCAGCTTTATGTCTAGTAGTTTTGCTCACGACATTTTGGAGATCATTAAAGCCTAATCATGTACAAAAGGTTGTCAGTCTGCAGCCTGCTGCCACAACTGATAGGCAGACAGGACTGTTGCAGGTTGTAAACAGAAAAAATACGGTCCTTAAATCAGTTCTGCATTTTCATGTAATTGTAAAATATGGCTTTTTAAATAAAGAAAGTATAGACCTAATGTATTTTACCAAGCTCCTGAAAACCACAACATGTGAATTGTTCAAACAAATGAAAAAAAAAAAAAAAACAAACAAAAAAACCACAATGGCAATAGTCAGGATTTCTAATAACTTTTTTTCTGTTGTGTTTGATTTGCTAAACAACTTACTCTTTCTTAAAAAGCCACTATCAGAAAATAGTCTTCCTTATTAAAAAAAAGAAGTTTCTCACCTCAAGTGAATCCCTGATGAGAATTTCAATTTATACATTTTGGTATAGTGATGTAAATCTAAATAACTATATACACAGAGCCATGCTTGAACTGGTAAAATGAAGGGACCAGATGTTACTATTGTGTTGCTATTTCATTTTATTTCTTATTGTTCTCATCCAAAATGGGAGGACACCATGTAGTTTTATTCAGAGGGAAAGCTTTTGGAGACTTGATCTCTCAAAAAATAAGATCTTAAAGAATAATCTTCAGAAACTCAGGGCGTTTTTTTTTAGTCCCTCTTTGCTTCCTTACATACACTGTATTATAGCAAAATTTGACTACTGATGAACTGTTACACCCAATTCTAAATCATTATCAGCATATCCTATCACAACAGACCACCTCAGCAAACACAATAGCAGGAGCTGATTTTTGTACTGTAAAACAACAGCTTCTATCTAGTAACAGCTCATAATTACATTGAATTCTGTCACAAATAAAGGTATCAATACACTTGCTGACATAATTATCTAGTTTTAAAACTAGATTTGCAGTGATGGGCAGGATGTCCACTCTGGTAAGGTTTCAGTGAGTGTTGGGGAACTGAAAGTCCTAGTGCCTTTCTGTTGTCCAACAAGTGCTACAGAAGTCACAGGTCTGCCTTTGTGTTGAGAACATCAAATGTGCATGATTTCCTCTTTGAATTAAGTATTAAAAATGTTACCATAACCCACTATCCAACAGGCTTGTTACAATAATAAAAATAAAATAATTAAAATTGTAAAAAAGCAAGTAATACAAAAAATCACAGATAAGGAAGAAGAGAAAATATATTCTCAAAAGTTTCACCATATGATCTTGCTACCTCAAGGCAGGGTCAATGTGAACTTCAAACTGATTATCTTTGTATGTCAAGATTCTGCAGCTAGAAGGTTTTTCTTTGGTCTTGAAGATTTGCTTTAGCCAAGTAGATTTAATGACATTTTCTTGTATATTTAAATATTCCAGTTAATTGCTCTCTAATCGCTTGTGGCTGACTGGGCAGAACACAGACATATGGCGCGTGTTAGGCATCCAGAATATCAAAAAATGAGAAATTCTCCTTGGATCACTTCATCAAAGTAAATTATTGACTTAGTTTTCACCTGATGTCAAGGCAGAAGATTCCCCAAGACAAATGATTCAGTTCATCCAGCTAGTTAGACTGGCTTCACAGAATACTTAATGCAAGTACTCCGGTTTCACATGGTTGGAGTGACAGTGGGACAAAGATCTTCATGAATTTTCTAAAGCAGATGGAAGGAGCCAGAGATAAGGTAAATGACTCTGCTTTATTGTTCACAGTCCATTGTTGCTCCAAGCAAATGTCATTCATCTCATTCCATAACATAACTGCAGTGTTGAGAATGTAGCACTTTTTGTGCCAAGGCATGTTCTGGTACTTTCTCAGGGTAACTCTTATAAAGTGTGGTTCATTTTATAAAGTGTGTTTTCTTGCAAAGTGAAGCTAGGGACAAAAAAAAAAGTTCACAATCTCATTAATTTCTTTAAAGTTTACTTATTAAAAAAGGATCTAATCTAGTCTAAAAATGCAGAGCTAGCAAATTAAATTCTCTAACTTCAAGCAAAAATACTCATTAAAGATGTGAGACACCAGACCAAAACACTACCAATTTTTTAAATCTAAACTTAGCTGACTAAGGGTTGCAAATACAATAGCCTGCCAGCAGAGACAAGTTGAAGAAGCAAGTTGTAAACCTTCAGTACCTTGAGAATTATGATTGCCATTGTACCTGAGGATTTGATCTGTCACTAAGGAACACTGAAAAATATCCAGATATTATAAATGCACAACGATGTAGGGGTGAACATAACAGTCAAGAAAGAATCTGGCTGATGTGTGGACCCAATCACACATTGGCCAAATATATTGTCATAAATACAGCACTGAAGCAAACTAAAACCATCTTGGTTAGGTGAAAATCAGTAATTGACAAAGCCTGGAACTTAATGAGTCGACAAGGGATTTTTAACATGGAGTGAATAGAGTAACAGGAGAATGAAGTCCAAAAGACTATCCTTATTTGCAAGACAAATTTTCTGGGAGAGTCAACTGGATCAACTGGATTCTTTAGGCCAGGTAAAGTAATCACTCTTCATTTGAAATAGGTAAATTGAACACTTAGAAACCCTTCAAGATAATGGATTTCCAACTGAATTAAGTGTCATATGTATTTTTCAAGGGGAAAAGGGAAATGTACATACTTGTAGGCAGCTCGTGATCTTTTGAGGTAAACATCTATGGTGTAAGACCAAGGTTATTGACTAGAAAAAGCTCACAGAAGGAGAAATGCTTAGGAACCATTGGTTTACAGACATGACGAAACAATAATTCCTTAAACAATCCCACTTTAACCTTGAAGGGTGCTATTTTCTTCAAGAGAAAAATATTCCAGTGCTGTGTCCACCCCAACATTATGTATGGAAGATACAATCTTCATAGAAGGGATTACAGTCAAATAGAGGAAGCAACTTGCTGTGTTACAGATACAAGCATCATCAGGCAAATAGACTTGAGAAAGGACTACACAAAATATACAGAAGTGAATTCCACAAAATATACAGAAGACAGCACGGTGCCTAAATAGGCTTTAGAAGTCATTCTGGGATGACCTGATTGTTACAGGCTGCATAAATGCCTAGAATATTAGCATGAGAGAGGTTCTCAGCAAAAGTTACATTTGTCAGGTTTAAAATTGACCAAAAAAAATCATATCAAACATACTAGAAATGTTCCAGACCTAATTGTATAGCCAATAAGGAAGCAGAAAGGTATGATTGAAGTTTTTTGTAGAGAACATGGTGGTAATGGGTCTGTCTGGAGTGGAGTTAACTTTTCCCAGAGCATCCTTCATATTGCTGTGCTTTGTATCTAAAATGGTGTTGACAATCCTCCAATGTTTTGTTTACTGCTGAGCAGTGATCCCACAGCATCAATGCTGTCTCTCTAATTGTGCCCCCCGCCTCCAAGGGTCAGTAGGCTGAGGGTGGGCAAGACATTGGGAGGGGACACAGCCATGATAGCTGAGCCAAACTTACCAAAGGGGTATTCCTTACCATATGATGTCATGCTTAGCAATAATAGCTAAAAGAAAGGAGGAGGAGGGGTGACATTAATTATTAAAGCATTTGTCTTCTGAAGCAACAATTACATGTACTGAGGTTCTACTTGTCATGAAGTGGCTGGATGAGAAGTAACGAATAAATATTGTCAAGCCATCACAATCATAAATGAAGAGATTTGAGATTTATATTGTTGTGGAGATACTTTTGGAATAAAAAAAAATGTTTGCAAAGATGGAACAAACTCTGAATGATAAGAAACCCACGTTTCTGTTGTTTGAAATTAAGAAGGCTGGAACCAAGTCTTCAAGTTGAAGAATATGCATTTGTGTATTCTATGAAAGTTCCATCTTAAAATTGCCAGAATATTAGTCATTTGTTACTAGTGACTATTTCTGAAAAATGTAAAATGAAACAGGATGATGGGGTAGATGGACACTGGAGATCCCTTACAACCCAAATAATCCTAAGGATTAGGATTATTATCTCAAAACCTTACTGACAGAGAATTTTATGCTGTTAGGATCAAAGAATGCAAAGGAGTAAAGAATTTCCAGCAGAGATCAACGATCTGATTATAATTCCAAACAAGTAACTAGCATTTGAACATTCACATGTAAGAAATCATTCCTAAATCTGTCATTATTGCCTCATATTTTATGGACACATTTGTTCTCATCCAAGAAAACTCCAGAAACAAAGTGATTAATCACATACAGTACTATAGGGTACACAAAGAATAATTACTACCTAATCTCTGGCTATCCTTCATATATTTTCCAGCTATTTCCAAACCACGTATATGTGTGCACATACATAAACATACACACAGATTTCTGGGGACTGATTTTTTTTCATCTTTTCCTAATTCTTTAGTACACACTGTGTATTTTACCAGTAATCTTGAGCAGCTTTGGCTAAAATATTTTGCTTTCATGTTACTTTGGAGGTAAAGTTCAAATAACTCTGTTGTGTCCATTACCTTTTTTTTTTTTTTTTTTTCCCCCCCCCAAAAAAAAAAAAAAAGTCATAGGAGATGGATTTACTAAGAAAAATGCTCCTAAACCAGCAAATTTTAAAAGGAAAGAAGAAGTAATTATATATATAAAGACAGCATTTTCAGAACAGAATCTAAGTTATTTTAGCTATTTTCATCCAATCAGGAAGCAGAAGAAATTCCATATGATTTATGCTGCCACAGCAAGAATCAAATTATACTGAATACAAATTCAGTTAGCTCCTTTTGAATGCAGACCTGCAAGTGACAATACAGTGTACTCTGGAAAACATTTGAAATGGCAAATAAATTAAACAAATGGAAAAATAGTGCATTTAGTCTTTTCTGACTTTGATGAATTCCAGATGAGACAAGCTGCAGTTTATAGAAATCTTCATTCACATGTTCTTTGATTATGAGGGAATGGTATTGAGATGATGGTTTAAGAAAACTAAACTGACAAATGCTGAAAAATGACAACTGCAGCAAGTATCATTGATGTTGGAGTGAAAAATACAAACCGTCAGTGGTGACAAATCTAGGAGAAACACCAGACTAGCCAAACATATTGCAAGGTTATTAAGGCAGCCAGTCTACTTGCACCATCTCTTGTAATAGTTCTACTAACAATGAATAACTTATTTTGAGAAATGAAATTCTGTTACTCTGCTTCATGTGGAATGCACCATAATCATGACTGGTCAAATCTCACTGGAAGGCCTTCTATCTAAAACTATAGAGAAGGGGAGTAAAGAAAGATGCCAAGATTTTGAAGGTGATGTCCTAACATCAATATTTACTTCATGTTGTGAAAGAAGATTAACACTGTCTTTTTGGGAAAGAAAAGTGGAAATATCTAGTCTTCTCATGCTTTTAGACATGAATAGGTGTTGTGTAATTGGTGTTTGCTTTTAACTAATGAATATTCAGCCCTTATCTCTCCACACTGGATACATGATACAGAAAGATGCCCAGTATTAATCACGATGAACACTATTTAGAGTATCATCTGCAGAATACAAAATCCTTCTCTATAACTTCATTTTTGAAAGCAAAGTAGCCTCCTCAAATCTTAGAGAAGGTGAGAAACATGTAATTGCTAGATTATATATTAGCAACATGTTCTGGGCATTCAGATGCTTTGCACTGTGTTTCCTTAGAAAATTATGCCATTCAGCTACTGAAATTTCTTCTACCAACCATAATTATTTTTTTTTAATTGAAAAGTTTCCTGATTTGTCTGGTTAGAGTGGGTGACACTATCTTAAAATATGGTATCAGATTTTCTGACAACTAAAACCTATGGAATGGTGACAGTTACTGCCACTTAAGAATCGGAATCTATATTTTATTGTAGGTTCTGCTGTGTATACATACCACACACAGAGGCACACATTATGAAATAACGTAGAAATGATACTTGCATATTTTGTTAGCCCACAGGGAGTATTGTTCTAGCTTTTATCATTGGGGGTACAAAAAATCCAACATTAAATCATTTCAAATTAATGGGAATTTTTCTCTTAGGACAGAAATAATTCTGTGTGGTATCTCCTGGAAGCCAGATAAGATGATTTCAGCCTCTTGGGAGAAGAAGCCTTTCTACTGACTGTCATTTAATTCCCAGTGGATGTTTCATTTTCTCATAAAGACTTCATCATTATTTTTCCTTATTGTTCAGAGCAAAC
Source organism: Pedionomus torquatus (assembly GCA_013398155.1). NCBI lineage: Eukaryota > Metazoa > Chordata > Aves > Charadriiformes > Pedionomidae > Pedionomus > Pedionomus torquatus. Next base: position 834,717 of record VZRU01004764.1, read on the forward strand.
ATCTTTCCCTTCAGCTGCAATAAAAAGGATCTAAACTCAAAGAACTTCCTTTTTCATAAAACATATGACACATATTTTTCCTTTCCAGGAGCAGACTTCTGATTCATCTGAATGACGAACTAACACTGAGGAATAAATGGGAAGAATTAAATGTATGTTTCTGCAGGAGCCAATGAAAGAAAATGCTGAAAGATAAATATATGGATAAGAAAAAATTCAATTTACAGCTTAGCTTATCTGCTGTGACACTTAACACCCCACAGAGTACCACCTAGGAAAAAAAACAAACCTAAAATGAAAGCAGAATAGTTACAGCTTTATCTTTTCAGAATTCAAAAAATGTGAAGTGCTTCATAGACACATTAATGACATTATGAAGGAAGCAGGAGAGGGAAGGGGAAAAAATAATCCATGAACTCTATCAGATAGACACAAGAAGAAGCTTGCAGAAAGAAAGGCAGAACACAGATCTCAGAAGCAGCAATACTGGAGGAAGATAAAATAAATGTTGATACATTAAGAAATATTTTGGTGTTTTGGGAAGATTAATTCTCATTATAGCTTTAGGTACTTTTTGAGATCATCTCCTGAATTGCAAGCTGCCTTTGTTCCTTAGGCAAGTGGCTTTTCTTGACCTATGCAAAATATCTACAGAATGCTAATAGGAAACCATACAAAATTATATTGCAAACAGTCATTAGACTGTAGAGTTTGGTATGAAACAAATGTACTGCAGAATATCTGAAGAAATATCTTGCAGAAATCACTGGGTTTGAAAAAGTTACTGAAAGACTTGCCAAGTAAAAATATACTAAGCTTCAAAATGTTTGTGATTAGCTCTGCAAATTATGATTCCAGCTGCTACCACTAGTAGTAGTATTTTGTTGTGTTATTGATATCTGATCAAATCTAGCTGTTAATCAACTCAGAAACTATTGTGATTTGATTTTTTTTTCATGTACATGCTTAAAACAAACCATATAAAGTGAAATTAAAATCAATATTTTTAATTTTTTAATTGTGCTTTTGTTTAACATTTCTTGTTAGACAACAAGGCGTGGAGGATATTGCAATTCAGCTTTCTGCAATTTGATAGTCCATTTTATAAAACAAGAATTTGACAATTTTATTCTCTTTAATAGATTCTAGCATCAGTAACAAGGGGATAGATGTGCACAGAATAGTACAACTGTTACATAGTAATTTTCACAAAATTTTAAGACACAATTTATGACTAAAAGAGGAAGTATTTCCAACCCATATTTATTTGATGCCTGCAGTTCCTGATCAAAGAAAGTACTAACAACATTTTTGCTTCTTATGTCTTAATTTATTTAGAAATTGGTCTACCCTTTGAAGTTCAGCAAAGAGAAGCCCGGCAACTTAATCTTTCAGGATAGTCTTTCAAGATACTTAATAGTTGGAAGAAATAGTTTTGTTTTGTTTTGTTTTGTTTTGATTTGCCCATTAAATTACTGCCAGTTTCTAGCTATTTGGGAAATTATTTGTTTATAAATGCCCATAATACAGTAATTATTAACATTTATACAGAAGTTGTATAGTATTATGTAATAATGAACTACTTTCCATTCATTTTCTTCAATATAGGTAACATATTACTGCATCCAGGTTTACCATGAGCCCTAAATAAGCATTTCCTTGTTTTCTTCATCCATTTCTTACTTTCCCCTGCTGAAAATTCTTTTTGTCACAATGCAAAAATCTTCCATAACTTACTTCTTCCAGTCTCAATTCTATCCACAATAATGACTTACAAATCCATCAAAAAAATTCCCTAAAAAAGGAAGAGAAATAAGTCCAAAAAAGAGGAAGTGAATTATTTTCCAATAACTTACCACAGAGTATATAGTGAACTTACATTATATTTCAAACTATGAACATTCAGTTCCAAAAGGAAAAATTTTGAAGTTGCTAAGCAACAGTGTCTTTGTTTATCATTCCATTTTTGAAATGAAAGCACTGGAAGGGGAAATCAGAACAAGCATACAAGAATATAATCTATTTCACAGCCAACATAAGAAAACAACTTTTGCTTACAGATAAAATATTAATAAATATTCTTGGCAATGATTTGATCTGTGGTTCAATGGACTTTTTTTTTCCTATGCATTGCTGTTGTTATTTTGACTGCTTTCTAAACATATCAGTAAAAGTATATGGCTAATAAGAAATTAGAAAATACAGAACAGGTTTATTATTGAGCAGAATTTATGAAAGATGTTAAAACTAAAAGATTGTTCTGTATCTGGATTTGGACACAGACTAATAGAAATGTATAATATTCATCTATAGCAAAAATACGTATACAGACTTGATTGTCCAAATCTTCTTATCTAATATCTCTTTAAAACATATGTTTACTTGTTCTTATAAAACAGATGAAGCAGAGACAAATTATTCACTGGCTCCAAATTGCTCAAGTTAAAAAATAAAAAACAATTTAGTGACTGTGTATTGAGGCACTGCACAGAGCTCTCCAGTTGAGTACTATGTAGCCTTGATGAAGGTGTAACTGCTTTCCCAGATATGTCTATGCAATTGCTTAAGCGTAACCATTCTCCCTCTGAAATTCTTTGTTCTTCTGGTGCCAAAGCCCTGTAATGCGTGGGGAGGAGGGAAGCAGAGCTACATACTCTGTGCAAAGGATTGTCTCATCTTCATGATGATTCTCAGTGGCAGATGTGCCACCAGAACTGACATTTCTCAGCGGTTTGAAGCTGAACAGGAAGTGCCTAATATGCCTGTCCTATCACTACCTGTAATTTTCCTGTTTATCATCATTTTCTCTCTGTGAAGATATGTGGTTCTCTTTCAGAGTTTTGTGTTTGTTTTTTTGTTTGTTTGTTTTTGTTGTTGTTGTTGCTTTTTAATTACTTGTAAGTGAGTGAGGTCAAGACTTTCTGTGTTCTAGAAAATGAGACAGCTCATCAGCCAGGAAAAGTAACACTAGCTTCTAACAACACTGGGGCTGGCATTCTGTCCCTCTCATTGGACATGCCGCTGAAGTGGCTGAACCCTCAGCCCCCCAGAAAAAAAGCACTTTAGCACCAAAAGATGTTCTGAAGTACCTATATGTGATGTTTCATTGCTAACTGAAATGGTATATGTCAACTTCTTTTTGCAGGGTAATTTAATGAATCCGCTAAACATATTGGAAAATTCTTAGTGGTTTTACGAAGGCTGTTGGATGTTGGAGAAGAGTTTTCTTTGCTTTTTTTCTTTCCTCCTTTTATTCAAATAAATAGGGAAGATTTCTACTGCAGTTGCTACAAATGTTACAATATGTATAGGAACGTAGAAATACACAGGGACAGTGGAAGTGCTGATACTTTATCTCACATTCCCCAGATACTCATCCCACATGGCCTGGTGCATTCCTTCAAGATCTTTTTTTTTTTTTATTTTCCTTTTTTTTTTCTTCTTTCCAAATTTATAATTTTGAAGGTATTAGGTGTTTTTAAGGAAAAATCTTATTCTGTTATCAAAACCAAATTTCTGTTAACTAACTAGCTTTAGTGATTTTACTGGATTTTTAATAAGGATTTGTTTTCTGGCTTTTTAAATAAGGATTTATTTTCTGGCTCTTTTTTTTCAGAACTCTAGTTCTGAACTACAGTATTCATCTGTGAAGGACAGACAGTCTATCCTGAACTTCAATGGATGTTAATGGACAAAAAGATAAAAATACTTTGTAGAATCAGGTCCTTAATTTTGAACTTGGCTGTGTGGGAGATGTATTGAGAAATTTTAAATCCTTGTCACATAAAATATTAAGACCAAGTTATGTAAAACTATATTTTCAGAACTATAAAGATGATGTGATCTTATGAAGTGTGAGAAGTGAGAGTAGATCTGACTTCTTATAGCTCCCATTGTCATTCAGCAATTGTTCCTAGAGATTTAAAGGCACAGTTTAGTAAGCACCATCAGAAAAACATTATAAGTTTCTTATTTTAGTAGTGATGTTCAAAATCATTGGTAAAATGTAATCCACCCAAAACCTAAAAATAGGAGAATAAAAAAAAAAAAAAAGAGTCTCATAAACCTATAGAATGTGTTTATTTCAGAGAAGATTTGTATCAAGTTATTAATCAACGAGTTAGGTTATTAACCTACGAGTCAACTACAAATTTGGGGACAGGCAAGCCTCAGGAAACAAAAAATAGGAAGTAGATTCAAGGCAACTCTGTTTATGGATTAAGGAGTTACCAGGTTCTACTTCCACAGGCACAGTAGGAAGTTGTGAGCAAGGATACCCTTATTTACTGACATTAGAAATGAAACATCTTTCCAGTAAGGATGGAATCACAGGTACTGTCAGCTAATTTTCTTTTTGTTCTTATAATCGCTTTCTTGATTTGTTGCTCATTTTCTATGTGTGGGTATTTTTTTTTTTAGCATAAAACCAAACATCTGTCTTCTCTGCCACATTGTCAAAAGCCATGGTTGGGGAAATCACCTCACTCTGTGCAAATTCTCACCTGTTCTTTATCACTCTGGTGCATTACCTGGGTTGAGAAGCAATATGTAGCTTTATTCCTTTTTCACACCCCTTCTATTTCAACTGCACAAGACCTTGAAATTAATAGCAATATGTGCCACTTAATACCACTTAAAAAAGATGGAAAATATTTTATTGGGGGAAAATGTAAAGCCTATAGTTGTTATTCAAAATGCAGACCTGAACTTAAGGAACGTGTCTCTCCTCACCCACTATTTGAAGTATCAAACTATAATGGTGGCATATTGTGACCTGAATAAATTCAGACTTCAAAAGATATTACATTTGGTGGTAGTGAAGAATATCACACAAGGGAATAAAAAGATGTATGCATACTTCCTATTCCCTTAGATGGATATCTAAGCTTGACACCACACGAATTTCACATTGTAAAGTATTTAAATTACATCTTTTGTTTAATTTCTATTCATTTTAGAATCCTGAAGGAGCCACAGATTGTAGTATGCAATGGTGCTTATATAAAGATAATTTAGTGCAACTAGCTCACAACTTGTAAATGACAGCCATATGCCAGTAACTTGTCTGCTATCGTGTGTTACTCCTCAAAGGTCAGATGAGACACACAAGTGCTAAAACATGTCTTTAAAGTTGCTAACCTACAACAGCATGGATGAAGACAAAAGAGATTTCTGAACACTAGATATTATCACTTTGATAGATCAGGGAATTTATTGTCAGTGTCCAGCTAACAGGTGTTATAGCAGTGTAACGTGTATATAATTAGCTTCCAAATGCATAAATTTTCTGCATTCAAATGAGTAACTTTTTCTGAATTCAGTATGATGCTGTAAAATAACCACTTACTGGATAAATATGACTACAGTTTCAACTGAAACGAATCATTCTGGTTATTTGGCTATAATTTTCCTTTACATTCACTTTGGGACTTTAAAGCATATTATTTAAATCAGTTCAGATAGTAAAGGAAATCAGAGCTGTAGGAACTGGTTGGAACAGGTTTCCTGGAGAAGCTGTGGATGCCCCATCCCCTGAAGAGCTGAAGGCCAGGTTGGATTGGCCTTCGAGTAACCTGTTCCAGTGAAAGGTATCCCTGCCCATGGCAGGGGAATTGGAACTAGGTGATCTTTAAGGTCATTCCAGCTCAAACCATTTTGTGATTCTATTATTCTGTGATTCTATGACTCTGTGGACTGTTTCTAAATCTTGAGGAGGAAATTTTAAAAACAGTTTAAAGATAACTATTTTTATAATAAAATTAAGACCTTCAGCGTAGTGGGGACATGGAGTATTTACCATCTAGAAATACAGAGAGAAGATTACCATTTTAGAAAAAGGAGAAGCTATTTTTATTTTAATACATATAGATGTACACAGATACAGGGCTAGGATGATGATGATGATTATTATTATTATTAATAATAATTCTATCTTCTTATTAATTATAATAACTAACAGAGCATGCGAGCAGACATTTTGTATTTTCCTCTTTCTAGCTTGTTTGTTATCCCCTTAATGCCTATATGGTAATACCAGAGAATTGGTCTGTGCTGTCTGTTTCTGATGGTTTTCTAACCCCCTTTATCAAGGAATGTATAGAATCTTCTCAGTTAAGCTGCATGGTCCTATGTAATTCTTCTTTACATACACCCTTTTCATCAGACATCTTAACTTGCCCAAACTTTCTCCATTTCCAATATATCAATTTTAAGATGAGCAGAATAGTTAAGAAACTGCACACAGCACCCAAAAATGCAGATGGATTTGTACAATAACATAATATTGTTCTTAGTTTTCTTCTTTTTCTTTCCTACTAGCTTTTTGAGTTTGATTTGCTTTTATGACTACAAGTAATTATCTTCAAGTAATGACAAATGACATCACTGGGCTGAACTTTCAAGAAACTGTCTGTCATTATCTGTCCTCTGCAGTACCATTAAGTTAGTTTTGCTTTATATATGAAACTGGGATTGTTCTTGCCCACTGTAAGGTCTTTTACATTTACATGCAGTAAATTTCACCTGTCACTTTAATGATCAATCTTGTAAAGTCTTTCTGCAGTTCTTGACAGTCAGCCTTTCTTTACTATCCTGAATAACTTCTTACTGTCAAAAAAAACTTTTAATCTTACTCTTCAGTCCTTTTTTATGAGCTTTACTATTTAATTGTGCAGGTCCTTACAGATCCTTGTGGGACTTCCTTCACGATGGTGACTGACATTTGTTTCTGCCTTCTATTTGTGATCACTTCACCAATTTTTAAATTTATTTAATTCTATTTTTTAATCCTTCCCTCACATACTCCAGCTGTCAAGTTTCCTTGAAAAACTTTGGTGACAGATAGTTTAAAAAAAGTCTGGTAAATTCATGTAGGGTTTATTAAAAGGATTTTTCTTATCCACAGGCCCATTGACTCTCCAAGCAATTTGTATGGTTTTCAAACTTTGTTTACATTAAATCTTTAGGAAGGCTATCAAGAATATCACTTTATATTAAAATATGATTCATAGGGAATTATACTGCATTTTCAACAGTACCTCTTACTTGTAGCTGCTAAAATGTAAATTATGGTCAGATAAAAGAAAAGAAGTTTAATTACATTGGAACTTTGGATTTTGTTTGGGTTTTATTTTAATTATTTTATTTTGGTTTGTTTGTTTTCTTGCTTCTGAAGGGCTGAGACCTTATTGAGACTACTAGCCTTTTCTGAAATGAGAAGGAAATTGAAAGCTATCTAATCAGAATTTAAAACCAAAACAGTAACCAGTAAAATGACCCATGTATCCAAGACCCTTGGAAAAAATACAGCTGTCAAAAGTGAAGAACAAGTATATGAATTTACACAATTGACAATTAAAAAACTTAATATCAGACACTTCTGTAATATTGTTGTGACTATGGAGTAAAGTTGCTGTCTATTTCCAATTTTTTGAGGTCCAGGAACATTCTCCTCACAACTTTGAAAGTACTACCTGCATAATAAAGAGCACGAGGAACAAGTGCTATCTATGTAATAAAGAATAGAAGGAGCAAGGACACATTCTCTCACTGTTAGTAACAAATAAAATGATGTAATAAACCAGCTCTTAGGTATATTGAGCCTTTCAAATGGATACAAGAGGACTAAACTTTCAGTCGGTATTTCATAGATGATTATTTGTCTATTTCTTTCAAAATATATAGTAGTGCATTAAAAATTATATTAATATTTTAGTAAATGATTTTTAGGCAAAGCCACACGTATCAAGTTATTCAGACTTTGTACAAAATAATTTTATATTATAACAACATACAACCTCAAAACCATTCGAAAATGCAAAGGGGGAAATGGAAAGTGGTGGAAATATGGGATTCTTCATTAGAGTTAATTAGTAAAGAGTTTTTTCACATTGCTAATAAATCTGAAAAAATAAGTATTTCATAACTTATATAGTATGGGGTTCAATGTTAGCATACATAGCATTGCTTCAATGTTTGCAGGAGAGCTAGAAGAAAGGGAAAATATTTTTCACTCATGTTTTGATGCAGAAAGTGTTATAATTTTTTTCGTGCATATAAAACCAAGTACTTTGAAGACAAGAATCTTTGAGAAAACAGAAGAAACTATGCAGAGATTCATGTTCACAGTTTTTTTAATGTAGAGCTAACTCTGGAGGAAGATGGTTGGTATGTCTGCTAGAAATTACAGGTGGCAATATTAGCAGCTAGTAGTATACAGAAACTTGACTCTACAATTAAATGCATACTTGTGTGCATAAAGCACATATTCAGAGTTTTGAGGAGTGGAGACAAAACTTTCTCTCTTTCTCCTATCTCTTCCTTATCATAGGTTGGGAGGGTAAGGCATAGGAGCTTAAAATAGAGGAGTCTTGATGATGAATGAAATATTTTAAAGGAGATCTTAGCAGGTTGCTGAAAGAGGATAAAACTAGAACTTCAGAGGATTGTTCAGATTTCTATATCATCACATGAAAAGATTCACTTACTATTCTTTGCTTTATGCAGTGCCAGTTCAAAAGTAGTAAAACTTAAATTAACCCTATATGATAACTACACAGTCACCATTCTTCAGAGCATTCAACTCACTTGACTTAAAAAAAAAAATAAAAAAAAAAATTTACAAATTTCCTAAGTACATGTGAAAATAATCTAAACTTTATTTCTCCTTGATCTGGTTAAAGTAAACAGGCAAGTAGATCACTTGGCATACTATATAAGGATGACATTTTCATTTATTGAGAAATTATTCAAGCTATTTCCTGGAGAAACTTTAGGAGTTTAGTTGCCCATTAAAGAACTGTGTGTCATCTTATGATTCCCTGCCTTACTCCCAAAGCCTAAGAGAAAATCATTGACATTAGATTCCTTTACATTATGAACATGAGTTCTTGGAAAAACATATTACCATTAAAATCCCCACACTGAGTTTAGCCAGCATATGGATCTGTATGAACTATACTTTCTATTCATGCATTTTGTTCCTCTTTAACCCGTGGTGTTTTTGCTGCCCAACACAATTTATGCCTCATTACCAGAATAAATATAACATAAAGCAAACAAACTTTTGTACTTTATAATTTTTGTTGGCAGCATCTAACATTTACATACATGGAATATTAGCACAAGGGATACAAAGTCATTATATACTAATGCTTTGCAAAGTGGAAAGACAATATCCTCAGCATCAGGCTGCACCACATTTCAAATGGCACATTTCAGGCGATTTATGCTAATGTCCGTCATTTACAGAACATAATGATTCAAATCAGTTAGAATTCAGCACAACAGCCTCTAAGTGTTCAGAACCATGGAGAACACTGTGATGGTCTCACTAACAGTAAGTTGAGAACTGAATTTCCGGTTCTAGGCAAAACTGTAATTGCTCTGCTCATGATCCTCAACAATTTTCCTGTTTCATAGGTTATAACAGCTGGTGGTCAGATGCTTCTTTCCCTTAGTGAGCTCACTAAGAGCCCACCTATAGCAATAAAGAAAGATCAATTGTACTGATCTTACCTGAAGTGACCTTATTTTCTGCTTTCTGGCTGATATTAGCTTGACAAAGAATGTCAATATCCAACTTCACTTCATGTATTTAGGAGCCTTAAGTATATACAGAGTTCATAGTTTAAGCCTTTGATATATTGAAAAGAGATGGCGATAGTACAGCAAATGTTTGCCTTTCAATTTGACATTAGAGTGAGAAGGATAATAAACACTGTGTTCATAAGAATAAGTATAGCTAAAGTAAGCAAAAAGCCATCATTTCTGAAGTACATGAATGCTGCCAGGTATTAAAAGAAAAAGGTCAACCAACTGTCCAAAGCCTATCAAAAAGGGTAGTTACATCAAACAGTACAGCTAAGATATATCCTGGGTCAACAACAGAAATATTTTTCTTTTTTTCCCTCCTTTTCTTACTCAAAAATTTTTATCAGTAGTTTTGACTAGAAAATTGAAAAAGACAATGATGAGTTGATGGACCCAAATTTTTTCTGGATTATATTTAAGTATATTAGTCTCATCCCATCACACTGACAGGGTGCTATACAGTTACTGATCCATAACTGCAGATATATCTCAATAATGTAAATCCTTAAGCTTTTATTTGCTAAGGGAAGTAATTTACATAATGACTACATTTCATACTCGGTGACTATAAAACTACTTTTCACATATCTGTCTTCTCAGTAGTTAATATCCTAGGACTACAGGAATTTCTGTTGTGGTTGCTATAAACTAAGAAGCATAACAACCTATATTAATCAATGGTGTATAGTAGTTAATTGTTATAAATATAGCTTCCTTTTATAGGCATACACCAGAAGCATAGCGATTACCCAACAGAATTTTATCAATGATTTATCTGATACATTGGCTGATAGTGATCAGCTCTGATGTAATCATGTAGCTAGAAGAGTATCAAACAAACAAACAATAAATCCTCCAAGTTCCTAAATAAGCAAGTTCTTAACTGTTATATTTAAGCTTAGGGTATCCAAATAGGCTAAAAGCAGGGAATTTTAGTAAACACCAAATACTACCACAATGTAGAAACTGAAGGTATTGCAGTGTAACAGAACTGAAATATTCGTCAGTAATTCTATAGCAGATCATTTTCCCTAAGCAGCATTAACTAAGCCACAAGAGCTGTTGTATAGTGCTGCAAGAGTTTACAAACTTAACAATGTATAAATGTGACACTGAAAATCTATGGATGTTAAAAAGTGTATGCACTAGGAGCTATTTAGATACTACCACTGTTAAACAGCACTGTTTAACCCAAATTGTATTACATTTGGTCATGAGCAGCGTAAACAATGGCCAAACTATTAATAATGACATGATTATTACTTATCCTGTTATTAGTCCAAAAGTTCCAGGGAGGTACAAGAAAAGATGTACAGATGTATTACTCCGCAACTCTTCGAACATGTTTTCTTTTTAACCCTTTTCCATTAGATCCTTTTTATGCAAACAGAAACCTGTACTGAACTTCTATCTGTCGTGTATACTTTTTGTATCCCCAGTGAGCTGTGGTAAAGTGTTCTACAGTTTAATTCCATATTCTACAAAGAAACATAGAATAATGGAATTGTCTAGGTTGGAAGGGATCTTTAAGATCATCTAGTCCAATCATCAACCTAACACTGACAAAAAGCATCATTAAACCATATCACTAAGCAGCATGTCTACCCTTCTTTTAAATACCTCCAGAGGTGGTGATTCCACCACCTCCCTGGGCAGACTGTTCAGATGCTTGATAACCCTTTCAGTGTAAAATTTTTTTCTGAATACCAAATCTAAACCTCTCTTGGCACAACTTGAGGTGATTTCCTCTTGTTCTGTTGCCTGTTACTTTGGAAAAGAGACTGTCTCCCAGCTCTCCACAACCTCCTTTCAAGTAGTTGTAGAGAGCATTAAGGTCTCCTCTCAGCCTCCTTTTCTCCAGGCTAAATAGTGCCAGCTGTCTCAGCCTCTCCTCATAAGACCTGTTCTCCAGACCCCACACCAGTGTCTTTGCCCTTCTCTGGACTCTCTCCAGCATCACAAGGGGTTTTCTTGTACTGAGGGGCCCAGAACTGGACACAGTATTCAAAGTGGGGCCTCACCAGTGCTGAGTACAGAGGGACAACACTTTCCTAGTCCTGATAGCCACACTGTTCCTGATAGAAGCCACTATGTTGTTGGCCGCCTTGGCCACCTGGGCACACTGCTGGCTCCGACTCAGCTGGCTGTCAACCAACAGTCCCAGGTCCTTTTCTGCCAGCCACTGTCCCCAAAGCCCGTCAGCTGCACAGGGTTGTTGTGACCCAAGTGCAGGACCCAGCACTTGGCATTGTTAAACCTCATTCAATTAGCCTTGGGCCATTGATCCAGCCTGTCCAAATCCCTCTGTAGAGCCTTCCTACCTTCAATCCGGTTGACACTACTGTCCAAGTTGCTATGGTCTGCAAACTCACTAAGGGTGTGCTCAATCCTCTTGTCAAGGTCATTGATAAAAATACTAGAGAACTGTCCTCAGCAGTTCCTGAAGCCTGGAGAACACCACTCATGACCAGCTGCCGACTTGTTTTAACTCCATTCATCATCACTTTCTGGGCCTGGTCATCCAGCCAGTTTTTTACCTAGCAAAGAGTATTTCTGTCCAAGCCACAGGCAAACAGTTTCTTCAGGAGAATGCTGTGGGAAACTGTATCAAAGGCACTACTAAAGTCCAGGTATACAAATAGGTAATGAATGTTATTCCTTATTTTATTTAGAAACTACCATTAGCCACATTCAAATGACATAAGCTATTTCTTTTGTTGGAACAGAAAGTGAACAGTTTTTCCAAGTCCATATTCTCTAGCCTCTCATGATTTTACAGATGACTGTATCAACCTTCTAGCTTGACATCAGTGCTAACCACTTTCAACATGAAGACTTATTTATTTCACTTAATTTCATGTGTTTTAATTTGTCTAATATACTGTATAATTCCACTTACTCTACAGTTTGTTTTCATTCTTACCAATTTGTTCAGTAAATACATTAGCCTGACTGAGGCATTCCCTGTCCAGAGAGCACCAGGAATGTGTTGAAAATTAACGCAGGCTTCCAATACCTCTTTCTACCTTCTTTATTTTAGTAATTAAACTATTTTCCTTTGCCTAGTAGAAGTGGAGATCTATCCAACTGTGACAAGTTGTGAAAGTAGAAAATATTGATGTTTTAACAAGGCCACAAATGACATAAATTATACCAAAAGAGTAGTGTTTTAGGAAGACAGATGACAGATTCTATAAAGTAGATAGTAGTTGATAGTTTTCAGGTTAATTTGCTATGGCTTCTTTGCAAATATTTAGTAAAATCCTTCCTGTTGACTGTTTATGTACCAGGATTTCTTGTCTAGCTTTATTTTGCATGCTAATTGTTATTTTAGATTATTACCAATCTAGGTTTTAATTATTATTCTTGTTTCACCTAGTCCATGATAAATTTTGTATTACCTTTAATTCACCAGATTCAAAAGTATTAATTTGAAGGACAGTAAGTGCTATAAAATAGCACTTAAGGAAAAGCTGTAAAATAGCACTTTATTTTTAAGATGGAAGGATGAAAAATAAGGAATCAATTTCAAAATGTGCTATTCAAAGCTGCCTTAGTGCATTTAGGACCTGTCACCATACATGGTATCTAGAATATTTGTGCTTTTTAAATTTTTCAGCAGGATCTAAACACTGAGATAAATGCAACTGTAGGAAGTTAATTCACAAAGTAACCATTACAGTATCAGAACTAGTATTACAAAACTGGTATCTTCCACTGTATAATAGTTTATAGAAATTAAAACCTTCTCACTCATTTTTGCTTCATCTAAATTGTATGGATGAGCAAATCAAGTATCAGAAAATGAAGACTGAATGAACAACAAACCAGAAATATTGTATTTGGCATGTTTAAAATGTTCATCTTGCTTCCATTTAGAAGTGTAAGAAAATGTGAGAAACTATACTTGCAATAATACAATGAAGGACAAAATGCATTTTATTACTTTAATAAACTGCGTTTTTTTCCTGTAAATGAGTAAAAATCATGTTTTAAAGTCACCCTTACTGATAATCAAAGACTTGTGTGAACAAACAGGAATAACACACTTGGAAAAACAGACTTTGGTTGTTATAATAATCTACTTTTGGATACAAGTTGCTATCAGTGAACTATTTTGGGGTAATAAATTAACTTCTATGTATATTTTTAATTTAAAATGAAAAACTTGAAACTTGCATTCAACTGCAAAAATATTATCTGAGTCTAATAGCTTAATGGCTGCACTTCACACCTAAACAGATGGAAAAAGAAAGCACAGGACAAACAATTGCAAACGAGTCTCTCTTTAGAAAGACTAATATTACTCTTATACAGTCTAGACAGTATGATGGACAAAGAGCTCACAGGGCAAAGCACCTTCTGTGGGAGGAAGAAAATTGCAATCTTTTTTCTCACATCTTTTCTTATTCTTCCTATTTGCACCATAGCTAAGTTCAAGCAAAAAGCAAGCATGTTAAAAGTAGAAAAATCAGAGTGATAAAAATTTTTGGTATACATTGCTTGTTAAAATTGGAAATAGAAGCAGCTATGACAGACAGTCACAAAGCTCCAAAAATAAATATTTTCCAAATTTTAGTTATATTCCTTTGTGAAATAATTTTGCAAATTAATGTATCAAACATTAATTCAAAAGATAACCTTTTCTAGTTTTGGTTTGAGCCAGGCATCATTGCCTATAGAAAGAAGATCTTGCTCTTAGCAATCTCAAAATTATGCCTGAAAACATTCCCTTCATCTGTGCTTAATGGACTAAGTTGACTTATCATGACCTGGAGTCATAGAAGGCTTATGAGAAAATTAAAGAAAAAAAAAAGAAAAAAAAGAGAGAAAAGCAACACAAAGAAAAATCCATTATTTTCTAGGCTATTAAAAAATCCAACAACAATAAAACTCTTTCTAATTTCTCCATAAAGCATTGTTAAATTTTTCAATATTTGAAAAATCTGAAGTCAATATTTGGTATTAGTGTTGAAGTCTTACTTTTGGTGCTACCTAACAATATGAACAATTGTAGTGCTTGATTAAAAAAAAAAAAAAAAGAAGAAAAAATGTTTTCTCCCTCCTGTGCAGGTTCAGTTCTGACTTTCTTGTAAACTGGCCCACTTAATGGCTTGTATTAATATGATAGCTGTGGCTGTGGAAAAGTAAGTTAATTTGAAAGGCCTATTTTCATAAGCTAGAGTTGGGGGGTGGGGAATCAGTTACTGCAGCAAAGATTTGGGGCTTTCTGTCTTCTTCTTCTGGTTTGGCACATGTGTGAGACTGGTAAATGAGACTTTGGGAGAGGACCCCTTTTGTGAGGTGAAGAAGGACAAAAAGGAAAGGACAGAGAGGAGCTGGAGGAGGCATGATGGTTAATGTGAAGAGAGTGCTATAAAAAGTGCTCCAGCTTTTTAAGATTCCCTTTGTGGCTCTAAAACAAAAAATGTAAAATATCCTCTGCTTTGCAGAAACAAAGCAATACAATTCTGTTGGGAACAAACATAACTAAGTGTTAAATTTTAGGCAAGAAAGGCCACACCAGCTGTTACTAGGTACAAACAATAATATTATTAGATTATAAGTAATGTATTGGCACAGAAGAAATGGCTGCCTTCAGATTATTAAGTTAGGAGGCCTACAGAAAGACTCTGTAAGAAGGAAGAAAGAATCACTTTTATGGCTTAAAGTACAATCAGAAAACAATGTTACTGAGATATGAATAAGAACAAGATAGATCTGTGCCACAGAAAGTCTTCAACAGCAAGGGAATGAAATTCTTAGTTATGATTTAAAGACAATATGTACAGATAGCAAAACTGTGAAGCTGGTGACTTCACTCAGTGCATTGGTCAGTGCCCCTTGTGATAACTACAGTGAGTCAGACATAAATGATGGATGTAGTAAATAATTGCTCCTGGAACTACTCTCTCACAGATTCTCCTAAGAACAGTTTATCTTTGGACATGGCTTTATAAGAGCACAAGGAGATTAATCTTAATTGATGGAATAGGCTTAAAAGATTTAAATATGATTAAATACAAATAAACCTGGCAATCTAAAAAATTAGAAAAAATCACGTGCGAGCTAAAAGAAGATATAATTTGATAAATGCTAAATGAAAAGTCAGTTTATTTTCTGTCACCAGGAGAAGAAAAAAAAACCTTTACAAATATAGTTGAGGAGTAGCAGCGCTGTGTTTCTAGAAAAAAAAAGATTTCCAGAGCCTCAGTGTGTTTTGTAACAGAAAATGTCAATACTGTGGGATGTTACTGGTTTGTGTGTATGTGTGAATATGTGCATTACTGAGGTATCCTAAGGTACACTGAATCTGGCACATCTAAGAACTCAGGCATCCAGGTAACACAGGGAAGTTTGCCTTATATTGCCTGCCCCTTGTGCATGTTTTATATATTTAGATATTATCAAAGAATAATAATTCAGATAATGGTTTAGGATGGAAGGGACCTTAAAGATCATCTACTTCCTCCCTCCCTGCCATGAGGACAGTCACCTCCCACTAGACCAGAATCCTCAAAGCCCCACTCTGCACTTGGCTTGGTTGAACTTCATGCGATTTGCACTAGCCCACCTCTCAAGCCTGTCCAGGTCCCTCTGGATGCCATCCCTTCCCTCCAACCTGTCAACTGTGCTATGCGACTTGGTACTGTTGGCAAACTCACTAAAGATGCACTCAATGCCACTGTCCATCTTTTGTCTAAAAGAATCATCGACTCATCCAGGCCAGAAGGGACCTCCAAAGGTCATCTAGTCCAAACTCCCTGCAGTCTCAATCCTAGAAAAATTCACCTCCAACTAGACCAGCTTGCCCAGGGCCTCACTGAGCCTCACCTTGAATATCTCCAGGGAAGGGGCCTCAACCACCTCCATGGGCAACCTGTTCCAGTGCTCCACCACCCTCATAGTAAAGAATTTGTTTCTAATATCTAAATCTGCTTTTCTCTAACTTAAAGCCATTGTCCCTCATCTTATCACTATGGGCCTTTGTAAACAGACTCTCCCCAGCCTTCCTGTAGACCCCCTTCAGCTACTGCAAGGCTGTGATTAGGTCTCCTTGGAGCCTCCTCTTCTCCAGGCTGAACAACCCCAGCTCCCTCAGCCTATCCTCGTAGCAGAGGTGCTCCAATCCCCTGATCATTTTCATAGCCCTCCTCTGGACTTGCTCCAGCAGGTCCACGTTCTTCTTATATTGAGGGCTCCAGACCTGCACACAGTACTCCAGGTAAATAATGATTTAATTATACAATACTATAAAATGTGTTGCTCAAACAGTGCTAGCCCTCCTCATGAAATATGGGTGTAGTCACAGATAGTATATTTCTTGCATTGTACTGCTATACCACTGTTGAGTTGACTGGGCCCCCTCTCAGGATAAGGCTATATATATTGTCGTTCTAGTGCAACTGGGCTAAAAGCAGCCCGGTTTCAAAGCTCCTGAACTTGTTGCTTTTGACAAAGCACAGCTGTTAATATAAAACTTGTTGTATTTTAACTCTGAGAGGAGGTGGACTGACATTTTGAGGGGAATCATAGGGAATTATCAAAGAAATTACCTTAGTGTATTTAGTTATTCATGAACATTCACCTCATGTTTAGCATGCTTCTGTTGAAACCATTTTGTACCAAATAGTTCCAAGTGTGAGTGGCCCTGCTCCCACCAGCTACATGTTAAGAGAGTGAAATATTTGCATCACTTCAAATTATAGATAAAAATTGGACTGGGAAACTTGCAGAGCTACAATTTAGGCAAGACATTTTATATTTGAAATGAATAGTGCCCAAGTTCTCAATAACAACGGGTTATGACACTATAGAGAGAAATGGAACAGGTTTGCACTTCTACAAAATATTTATAATTAGTAACTCAATGTGATAGGTTCATTTAGCACTAGGCACAAGAAGCCATAATGAGCTTTCTTTTACACTATATTGTTGCAACTGCTGTTATTTCTTTCAACTGATACTTGGAAATCCAGGTGTGTCATCATTGCCAAGACTTATGGGGAATGGATAACTTCACTCTTAAGAATTTACAAGATTATTTTTTTAAGATGGATTGCACTGCAACCCAATTTTATCTCTCATATATTATGTAGCTTTCTTGCATTTAGGGTATTTGAAAAAAAAAAAGTTTATTTTTATACTGGACAATTTCCATACTGTTGATTTATTGTGCTCAGTAGTGTGTATAATTCCCATTTCTTCTGAAACTTTCAACTCTTATCTTGTGCCTTCAGTGTGTTTACTGAATTTTCAATGAATTTTATATATAGATGTAGATACTGCATGTCAAGATTAACAGGTCCATTTTGTAAGACTTTTTTTTTACAGAAAGAGAAACCTTTTTGCATATAATGCCATAAAAATAAATATTCCACATCTATATATTCTTGCAATACTGTATTTGAAAACATTTTTTAAAAATATCTTAAGGGTCTCTTACCTTTTATGCATTTTGAGATAATGAGATTTTCTATCAACTTCAAAAGAAAACAGAGACATCATTAGGATGAGTTATACCATCATTCTTAAACAAGTCTGGTTCATTTGTAGCATTACACATACAAATGCATTTTATTGAACAAAAAGAAAAAAAAAGAAAGTTTTAAAGAAGAGCTTATCCCAGGGGATGCTATTTGGCTTCAGTGGAAGTCACAATGTGGCATGCCTGCTATTGCAGATTTGGAATTCTTATAGAGCAGCGCTATTACTAACCATACATGAGCATACCTATTCAAATATACTCAAAGATGTAGATATTTTCAAAACTGAATCTTTTCTCTGCTTATAAATTATTTGCAGATATACCTTCTTTCTCTTCTTTGCAATTTTTCATACAATTTTGCAACAAGATTTAAACTTGATTTATTTTTCAGCTATAGAATATTTGCTATTTGGTATTTTGAATTGCTATTAAATATTTGTTATTTCACTGATCACATTAATTTAACAACAATTTGATCTTTAAAAGAATTCACATACTCAATGTTTTAAACATATTGTGCAGATAATAAAATATTTCCTAAAAATATTTCTCTAGCCAGTAAGAATGTAGTGAATTTACAAGTAACCTCTTCATTATTTCCTCCACAAATACTCACGTAATTAAAAAGTGACTTAGCTGAACATTGGCAAACTGAGATATTAAAGAGTTTATAAATATCAGCAAAACTTATTAGTTTCCTTTTTCATTTAACTATTCATGATTTATTTTTTTTCCTTGGCATTTTACCTGTTTTTTCTGGTTTTGCAACATAGTTGTTGCAAAGCACATTTCCCAGTAATTTTTGGTTGGTAAGGCAAACCTTTACTGAGGCTATTACCGTTTTTTTCATATATCTGAACCTTGCCTTGAGAAAAGAAAGAACAAAACCAGTCCTGCAACACCACATTTCAGGGGGAAAAAAGATCACTTTTGCTTGTGTTTTCCCACATGCATGAGTTTCATTGTTCCCTTTAGCCTTTCTTTTCAGATAAGCCCTTTCTTTTTCCTGTGACTCTGATGCTGATGAAAACTGAACATATTTATATATATAAAAAAGAAATTGTGTTAGACAATTCAATATCCCTATCTAACATATAACACAAAAAATTACTAGAAGGAATAGGATTTGGTGAAGTAATGCTTTATGTGAGTGTGTCTTTCTGCAAATTTCATAGAAAGTAAATGTTCCATAGAAAGCTAATTCTATGTAACTCATAGGGTAATGTACCTAAAAATAGGTATCTGAGCAACAATAATAATGCAGTCCTGAAGTTTCCCAAAAATTTTATATGCCCTGCTCAGGGATACTACCTATATTTCAATATAAATGAATGTGTAGGCTCAGTAAATATAAGAACAATAGATTATGCAACAGGGAGTATACAGGGTTCTTTTCGGGGTTACAGCTCACAGCTGATAGTTAGGAGGAGCTAGCACTCATGGTGGTCTGAGTATTTGGGTGGCCTTAGGTGTAATCAGGTTTCATCTGAAACTGCTGAAACATCATTCTCTTTTGGCTACACCCAGATAAGTTAGCTTCTCAATAAAAATATTAAATGAACAAAAAGTTCCCTTTTTTGATTTAGTAAGAAAGGGAAGTTTGGCAGCATTAAAACAACAACTTTTTTACAAGTTCAAGATTACCCTGGAGTTAAGTTATTTAGCACCTTTGTTATTATTCCTCAAATAACATGGCAGAAATCTCCATTGCTTCACTTGATTCACTATTTAGAAAGTCCAGTTGTACTCTGGAAAGCCTGTTTGGCATAAAAAACGGAAATAGATTTCAGTTTAGAAAATTATTTTTATGTATGTGTTTCAGGAGTTCTGTATACATTGTAAGTACAAAAGCAGAAGCAGAAGCCTGACCTCATGCGAAAGGCAAAGAACTGCTTGAACCGTCAGAAGAGAAAAAAATAATGCATTCACGGGTCCCACACAGGCCTTTCTTCAACAGCAAAGGAAAATATTTTAAAATTGTATATTTATATATCATTCTTATAATTCCTAAGATGCTCTTGGGAGAGGTAATGTAAAGTGGGTAGAAACAGTAAAAATCATACAGGATTCAGCGTTTTTACGTAATGTTGAATCAGTAAAACCATTCAGCAAACAAACTGAAAATCATTCAGCACCAAAGTACAGAGTCTTATTTGTAAAATTATTTCAATAAATAAAGGAAGTCTCATACAGTCATCAAAGGGCAGGAACACCGTTTTAGTCTGAGCTGAACATTTTCCCCACTGCTGCTTAATGTCATTGCACACAAAGTCAACACCGAGGCTTGCGATTCCTCCTATTTTCAGTACAGTTAAAAGAATGGTGTAGTAACAGTATTTTTCTGGTGGAGAAAAGAAAGTTTTATTAGTTTGCTATTTAAGAGGTAAAGAATAATAATCAATCCTATTTACATTAGCAATTGAGCTACGGCACACACACAAACTGCTGCGTTTTCCTAAAAAAACCCTCTATAGGAAAGAGGTTGGCCAGGTGCCTGAGGAATTATAAGTACAGACGTGGAGGTTTGTGAACTGATTATTTTGTGTGCACAGAAAAGAGAAAATGACACTAGATATGACTCAGCAGTCTTTTGTTACAGCACATGCAAACAGACAGACAAAACACAAATGAATAGGCTATATTTTAAACAGAAACCTGTGCAAAATCCAAAATATAACCAAGAACAGCAGCAAAACAAGCAGAAAGACTTCAAAAACTACCAGAAATAGAAACAAGAGTTCAAGAACAATAGCATCTTTTATGAGGTTTTTGCTTTAAAGAGATAAGTAAATAGATATTGACAAGATCCATGTAAGAAATGCTGCATAAGTCTTTTCTATTCCACATCCGGGTGAACTGAGACTCCTGAAATTTAAGGAATAAAGGAGTAAAAGGGGGACTCATACAGACACAAAAATAGTCACTAACATAGTGCTGAAACCAGTGCTAAAAGAAGAGCAAAGATAACTGTAGAAGACGAGGGCTAAGAACAACATATTTCAGCCTTGGACTAGTTCTACATTACATTGAAATCTTAAGGAGGGCCTTTCACGTACTGAGTAGCAAAGTCCCCAGACAGTAAGTTTGTGTTAGGTGAGAAATCAGAACCCAGGAAAAATCACATAATGTCCTTCAAGTCTCTCTCAACTTGCTGCAAATATCTCATTGAGCAGGTGTCATTAATTAACGGTCTTAAGTGTTGAATCCTCACAACCTGAAACAGAAATAAATTGAAGCTCAGTATGTTAAGGCAGTGGAATACTTTCACATCTGTCAGTTATGAGTTGATTAACATAGATTGACAATGCAAAGTAGATTAACCTCCTGCTGTTTGTTTCTTTAGGTGAAACTTTTGTTATCAGTTTGCTCATTTTTCATCTTGTTCACATAAAATATAATTGTTCCAGATACAGAAAAATCATTTACATCTATGTAAAGCTTTACATTTTCTCACAAATGTACAGGATAGTCTGCACGTTGTACATCTATCATTTGTTAATTTAAAGGCAACTTAAGCTGACAGATGCAGCAGAACAACGTACCTCCAGCTCCTTTTTGTAGTTGCATGAAATATTCTTCGGAGTAAAGAAGCAAAATGACTGTTGACAGAATTTAGTTCTGCTGTGGTTAGCAGTATGATGAGAAATATCCTTATGAGGAGACAAACCTTTATGCTTTCAGCTTTCCTGTGTTTTAAGAAAAACTGCTGTCCTGTTCTTCCACCATTTGCACCACAATGAGCCTTAAAAGAACAGCTTTCTTCACATCTGTAAATACAGGACATCCTTGGTTTCTCCAAGCAACAATAAAAAGTGCTATACCCTATGTCAGGAGAACTGAAAACTAGGTATGACAGTAGACTACCACCATGGAGTCCTTCCTCCTGTTCACTCCAGGAACGTCAGCAAGACATTTACTTGTATTAAGACCCTGTCCTGGTTTGAGGTAAAACGAACCAATTTTCTGTTTTACAGTTTTACTTTCTTAGCTAGGCCTCTTCTAACTAGCTAAACTCTGAAATTAACAGCACATTGTTCAAAGCTGTTCNGTATATCTCATAATACAAGGATGGGTACAGTTCTGATGGGAATATCAGCACATGGTTTGAGTTCTACTGTGGCACCAGATCACACGATGGGGCAAATAAGTAAGAGACCTATATTTATATGTAATAATACCTCTCTGAGTCTTCTCAGTAAATTAACATTACTGCTATTATCTGTGCTAGCATAATTAGACCAGCACAGGTATTCCAAGTTCTAATATAACACCATTATTTTCTTTGCAGATATATTCCATGCAAGTGTATGGATAACAGGTTATACTTACGTTATTGATTTTGGCTAGTGTTAAGAGAAAACTTTTGTTCCTTTTCTTCAAATTTGCAAGCTAAGTTTCCATGTGCACTTACTTCTTCACAGACTGAGACATGAATTTATAAATATACCATAAATAGATCATGAATATTTCAAAATTTATTATTATTTTTAATATTAATGACATGATTTGCACTCACAACAGTTGTAATTTAAATAGATTTATCAGATGATCAGTGATGCTGCCTGGCATACTGAAGTAATCTGTACTGTTTTTCCTTTTCCAAAAATACAGATGTTAAATACTTTGTGTAAAATTAACAACTCTGCCTCTCACTGTTCTCAGGAAGTTTGCATTCCTTCGTTTTTGGTAGAGATAAAAACTGAGCATAGGTAAGAAACAGTCACATTGCTCATTCTTTTTCTCTGCCTTCTGTTTATTCTGTGTAAGCTGCCCAGATGTTCTGGCTACATGGTGATGCACAATACAACAGTTGTGGCAGTGTCCTATAGAAATTTATACTTAATAAATAAGAGCGCCTCAAAAAAAAAA
>VZRU01004764.1:857697-894313 GCA_013398155.1 Pedionomus torquatus
AAAAAAAAAGCTTGTTTAAACTGTGGAGATTTAATTATTTTATCATGTCTGTGGCATCAAAAAACCATCAATATAGCTGACCAACTGACCAATCAAGTTGAGAGTGTTAGAGCTTACAGAACAAAACTCTAGATCAAGTCCACAATTCTGAGAACAATACACTTTATTGTCTCTAGAGCTGTCTGATTGCTCTGCACAACTACAATATAAACCTAATTTATCACTATGTCACTACAGTGTTATGCCTGTTTAACTTCAGAGATTTCAATGAATTACTCTGATACCCCGAGGAGCACAAGTGTAAGATACCATAAATGCCCATTTGTTAGACCAAAACACACCCTCTGCAAAACAAGAATAGCCGTTGACTACAGAAAACCATCTTAAAATCTTTTAACACTGTACTGAGTTGACTCCTGTTAAGCCATATAGCAAAGAAAACCAAGGCCTTGCAAAGGTTTTCATCACCACTAATAGGTTTTCTGTAGTAAACTTTCCTTCTTCATTATTATGAGGCAAAATAAAAACACCTGAGTTTTCTGTTAACTTAGAAACACTACTTCTACCTTTAAGTAAAATCTCTAAAAAAGTTCAAATGACCTTAAAAAGAAAATGAACCATAAAATCTGGATGTTTCACATGTCTTCTGCACAAGCACAAAAAAAGTCATGAGCTGTGACATCTTAGCTTGGCTCAGCATTTTCATTTCTGACATCTCACCCCGATGTAGTGAAGGATAAATTTAGAAAAAATCGCTTCTGCCTGAGGCTCCTACTAAAGGTGTGGGACAAAGAATCATGGGTAAGTTGAATAAAAAATGTAGGCGAATAATCAGATCTGTAACAGAAATACTATTAGAAGCTAGAAGCACTTATGTGGTACATCTAGGGTATCATATACCCACAGAAAACCTAAGTTAGCCTTTTCAATTAAAAACAGAGTTCAAATTAAAGATAATGAAAGTCCTGCAAGCAACTGCTTAACAGCAAAAGCTAATGAGATCAGAAGTATTTCAGTCAAGACCTCTTATTTTAAGCTCCACACCTTCTTCAAGTTTATTAAGATTTACCACAATATGCACACTGTATTTTACAAGAAAGAAGTGTGAAAAAAAAAAAACAACAAAGCAACTCAGAAGTCCAAACATTTAATACCTAAAGCAAGACATTCCCAGTGGTGCCACCAGAAACACCGTCTTTGTGCAATCATCAAAAGTATTGCCATTGTGACTAGTAATGATTTCTGGTGTCCCTCGTTTCTTGAAGGCTTAAACCCCATATAGTAGAGTCTATTTCCTTCTCATTTCTTCTGGTTTGTCCCAGTTGGTCTTCCAACATTTCTGAAAAGTGACTGTAGATTTGCTGAAATTGTGATGAAAAGCAAGTTATAGCTTTGTGCTCCAAAAATATGGAAAAAAGAGAACAGAAAGTTTTCTTTAGCTAACATGGAGAACACAAAGTCTATATGCATGAGGGGAGGGGGGGGGTAAAAAAAGTAATTTATCTTCTTTGAGATTAAAACTTGATTTTTTAAAAGAGCGTCTATAAATAAAACCTTATTTTTCCAAATGAATGTGGGTCACGAGAGTATTTGCAGCAATAAAAAAATTAAAATCTGCAATATTTTGAATATTAAAAAGCAATATTAATTGCTTTTCAAGCTGTAAACCTATTTATAAAAGACTATTTAAGTGAAGTTACCCTATCAAGAATTATCTATTGAAGGGGTAAACAGCATTGCTGATTACTTCTTAGAATGTAACTTGACTGTATACTGGCATAGCTATTTTTGCTAGATACATATGTATGACTTCATACCACTTGAAACAGACTAGGACCTTTTGTTTTCTTTGGGTCATTTAATGGTTTGATTGGAAATAGAATAATATTTAGTGATTTAATCTCTACTTGTATTGTTGCCCTACACGACAAAGTATCCAATAGTCAGCTATTGAAAGATACGTTTCATTTTGTTTTCAAAGTCACTAAAATTTTCCTTGTCTCTGTATCTAAAAAAATGCATTGACATCATTCATTCCATGTGATAGATGTGTGATTGCTTATGTCATAACACAGCAGCCGACTTTGGCACAAGGAAAAGTTGCCAGTCTTAAGAGGTGTTGGCATCAAAGATATCCGTAATGTCTAACCACTAGAGAAACGGCAATAGTCTCGTATGAAATTTTCATAGTTGGTATTATGTTAGGGGTAGGCAGTTATCCTCAGCAATGTCTGTCATAAGCAAACATTGATTAATGCAATGACTATATGTGGAAAATAAGAAAGAGAAAAGAGTTTCACAATAACATGGGAAATTTTCACATCAAGACTTTTTATTTGTCAAATGTTGTTTTAGAAACTGTTATGATTTCAATGCTTCTCAGTGTCTTTACATAAACATATATGCAAATCCCAACAATTAAGCTTTATCAAAAAGGAAAATTTAAATCCCATTAAGCTATGTAAATGAAAATGCAGACAGCTTAAAACTGTTAAATTCTACAATACTTCCAAGATAGCTTGCAAAAACTGGATTTGAAGTTGAATGCTTCCTGTTAGTTTCGTTTTTCCTCTCTTTGTTTTGTACTTTGCTTTTTTAACTGGTTCCACAGCCACTTAACAAATGTAACATTAATATCTGCACTAAATCTGAGATACTACAGAGATACTATTTAAAAGTATCCCTGTGTATCTGTCCTGGTTTGAGGTAAAGCAGAACTAATTTTCTGTTAAGTAATTTTATTTTTCAGTTAAGCCTCTTCTAACTAACTGAACTCTCTGAAATTAATGACATATTTTTCTGATAGTATCCACTTCCAGAGTGGTAAGACCTGATTGTTTATAATTTATGCCAAGGAGTGGTATGCAGAGAGGCTCTTGCATTCACTTACTGCTATAACAACCAAGATCAGCTAACTTTGTTATACACCCCCTTGGAGGGCTGGAGAGAAAAAGCATAAAGGGGTCACGCCTACTCAAGGAGTGGACAGGACAGGTGACCTAAAACTGATCAACATGCGTATCGTGCTCAGTTTAAAAGCTGAGGAATCAAAGGGGTCATCCTCTTCATTCAATGACTTGTGTCTGTGGACAACCTGTTCTCTCCATCTGCCTCTAAAGCTGACCTGTAAGTTCCTGAATCTAAAACCATAATTCAGTTCCTGTCCATCACTAGTCCAGTCTGGGACTTTCCCAGTGCCTGCTGGTGATCTGATCATCATCCTGGGAGCTTGATATGGGTTTGTATATATTGTATGTATTTCACTATTTTCTTTTTCATTATTTTATTAATTTATCAATATTTTCATCAAAGTGGCTTAGTTTCTTTTTAAACTAGTAAGTCTCTTTTCTCTTTCATCCTTCTCTGGAGGGAAGAGAAGTAAAAGAGAGCATCTGTCCTTCACTTTAGTGACCATCCCAGCCCAAACCATGACTACCACACACTATTGATGCATTTGACATGAGTTTATTCCTAGCACAATGTAGACAGAATTTTAATGCAGTGAAAAAATACTGTATTGCTACAATCAGAAACTGTGGGACCACAAGTAGTAATGATAATTATGGTGGGTGAGTGTAAGTCGACACTAATTACTTTGTGGCTTACCTACGTAATTTAACCTTGATGTGACAAGGCAACCATTCTCCTCGTATGGGCAGCAGAGGAGGAAGTGACAATTTTTATTACGTATTATGATTGAGACATCTGTCAAATGGGAATTCAGCTGCAGTCTTCCTAGTTATTTCACTTAGGTGATTCATTAGCCAACAGAAGTCTGCTGCAATCCTGTTGTACAACTTGTGAGCATAATATAGTCTCCACAGAGATTGCAACTAATTTTGTGCAGTTTAGTGGAGATTGCACTAACCACAGCTTGACAAGGACATCATTACTATTCAGCCACAGGCTGTAAATACCTGCTGTTCAGCCATGTGGGTTGTGCACAGTAGGTTTGTCACAGGAAACCTCAGCACTGTTTCAAGGACTTCAACTTGAGACAGGACATGGTTCAAAGCTGACCAAACTTTTCAATACAACCTCATCCAAATTCCAGTAATTTCTTAACAATGAGCAATAGTTCTTTGACCTATCCTTGATTTACTCTGTATCAGGCTTCTCTTTCCTCCCATTTTTCAAACTTTCTAATAACCAAGTATGAACAGATATTCCAGAGAGAACAAGGCAGAAAGTGAGTATGTAAGGATGCACTTGGGTATTTCTTCAGCAAAGAGATCAGAGTTTTCCTAAACCATCAGTCCTTGTTGATCCACCATGTTTGATCTTTCCCACTTCCTTTCCTGTTAGAACAGACAACTCTTCTCTGTGATATAAAAAAACCCTGAATATATGATCTCCAGAATGTATTTCTACCTTCCATTATACTACCTGGCATAACACCAAATCTATAGTGCCCAAAACTGTAAGCCTTAGCAAATTTAGGCAGTTTTCATGAAACTAGCTGAAAATAACAGGTAACTTGAACGAAAGGAAATATTCATCATTAAGAACATTTATATAGAAATAATTTTTAAGGGTAATAGAAAAAAAAATCATATACTTTTTATCTCTTTTGATCTGATTAAGCAGGTTTTTGCTCTGCCAAACCAAAAGATATAAATCTTGCTTTGCATTCCCATGAAAACCCAAGTCATCTAAATCTTCTCTTTCTTCATGACAATTTTTATTGTAATGGGTTTATGATTATTTTGTCCATTTTGTTCTTATAAAATATTTCAAGAGATTTACCTTAACTATTCTGCCCATGCACCTAAAATAGTAATTCTATGTGATTAGTATGAGAGTTTTTGATCAGTCTAGCCTCTTTCATTTTTCTCTAAACCAGATCCACTGTGTATAAGATTGAGTTTCAGGGGAAAAAGAAAAAAAAAAGACAAAAGACTGTAAAAACAAAGCCAGTGCCACTAAAGAAGCTCCTGATTCTTTTCCAAATGGAGTGATAAGCTGAAATGTCATAGTTTTTTTGGCTGTTTTGAGAAACTGAACTTCGTTTCCCCTAAACGTCAGTCCCTCCTATATTTAATATGTTAATTTGTTGAACGGTAGGTAAACAACAGGGTATAAATGTTCTATCCTACTGAGCCACTCATATGAAAATGAGTATATTTTGTATATTTATACTATCCTTAACTATTAGTCAAGGGCAGTTTAACTGCAGAACTAACAAACAGATTGTGGAAAGAAAGTTAACACATATATCTCATTACTTTCACAATATTGTTTCAGTTTGTTTATTTTCCAACAGGACTAATAAATTCTAATAACGCCTCTGAAATCCTAGTGCAGTCTAAGTAGTTGTAGTTTGTACTATAAGATAGTTAGGAAGAGCAGTATTATACAATGTAGACAAGTTTGACATGCTCCTTAATCCATGGCATAACTAATAGATTTGAACTCTTTATATGAAGAAGCTACAGAAATTGCTATGATAATAGGTTTCTGTATCAGAGTGTGGTAGCTTCAGTTTGTCTCCTTCTGAAGAGTACACCTGAAATGTTATTACATTTCTAATCCACCACATCTTTTTTTTTTTTTTTTGAGTTATTACTGACACACCTATATCAATACCTTCTATATAAACTTCCCTAAGAAAATTCACATTATGTAAGTCATGATGTGAAGTCCTTCTTGTTATGCATTTATGGGAAATATGAAAGAAACCAGGGGCAAAATGACCCATGACTCTATGACCCATGATACATATTTGTTTAGGAAGAGTTAGGAAATATGGGCACAGCAAAATTTTACATTTTTTTTAATATGTGGGTAACAGCCTTCCATAGTTTGCTAACTGCTCACTGTAAAGTGTTAAAATGTTTGCTAAACTAATGTTTGCTAAACACAAAGAAGTTACCAGGGCACGACTGGTTATTTAACAAGATTTATGTAGGATGAAGAAGAAAGAACTGGGATATGAAGTGATCATTCAGAGGCATTGAGCAATTTGTTGTCAGCTCTGTTTGGTACTTAAGGAAAGGAGCAGAGGGTGAAAAACTGTGAGAAATTACATTTTTTTATTCTGCATCTAATGCAAAATTTGAAAGTTTAAGGGCTTTCCAAACATGATTGACTGTTAACTGAATTCAGAATCTTTATTACAATCCTGGTTTGTGTATACTTGACAGTTGTCATCTAAGCTCTCAATTTATATTCTTCACTCTAATTCTCTATAATGTCATGGAAAATAAGTAGTGTGTTGTTTTCACCTCTCCAGTTATCGTGAACTACTTTCCTGGAGTTCACTAAAAAAAAGAGGCTTGCTACACCCAAAGATGTTCCCTCTGCTTTCCTCCCACTTTGTGCACTCAAGTGCTTTCAAACTGTGTGAACTATTTATGTCTTATCTTTTCCTTCCTTCAACTTTCATGGTTTTGTGCTCCAGTGATTTTTCCTGTTGCCTCAGTCTTATTTCAGTAGTTCTTGCCATATTCTTCCAGCAAGACACCAAAATTTCATTTACATTTTATTCTCTCTATCTCAGTCATGCGGAGCTTTATGTGCTGCCACGCTTTAGATGACTTAGGTCAGATTCCAGTGTAGCCCTCACTGTTGATATATCCAGTTTCCTTTGCTGCTAAGTTTACTTTCTTTTTCTGATTTCTTTTAGGTATTTTAATAGTAGATTTTAATAAAACTTTGTATTTGCTATACCATTAGTTCTTTGATTTTCCAATTGATTAAACTATGAAATGGCAAATGATGTTTATGTGAAAGTTAATCTTAGATGTTGATGTTCTTTCTCAATAGGCTCAGCATACATAATTTTCTATTTATTCCTAATGATTATATTTTTGGCATCTTATCCAAGGCTGTATGCTGAATCCTTCTTCTACTTGCTATGAGCCACTGTGTGTACATACTTCATGTGTATATCCTGGAAATGCGGTGATGTACTTGGTTACATTTGTTCCTTTAGTCACTTCCTGAATTCACTACCTAATTTGCTGAACATACGTATATATAACAATCATATAAATATATATATTTAACATACTTTTTAAGTAGAACAAATTTTTTCTCTTTCATACTCATCCACAGAATGTTTCCTTTTTTTCATTTATTATATATTGTTACCCTCTCATTAGGTACTACGTCTTTTGCTCTCAGAAACAAATAAGATATATATTTAAAATTATTATAAATAATAAGATATTATATTAAAAAAAGAATAATCTAAATAGATAATTAAGCTTAGGTATAACATGGAATTTTTTCACTGCAATAAAATTCAATTTTTCTGACAGCTGCTCTACTTTTTTTATAATCAAGTTGCGTACCATACCTAATAAACTTTTAAAAATAAACTAAAATAAAATTTAAAAACCCAAGACCATGATTTAAACACACTAAAATCATTTTACTATATGTATGAGGCTGACATTTTCCCCCTCACTGTGGTTCTTACCTTCCCACCATTGATGTAAATTGGCGTATTGCCATTGATTCATCTGGGATAGGCTCTGAGTCACTTTAAGGCAATGGCTGCGATAAAAGTGCTGTGTAGTCTGTCAGATGAATTCTCTTTAAAGAAGATAAACAGCAGTACACATTTTAGTAATAGCTATTAATAGAAGCCAACGTTAAGGTGATAATGTAATTAGTAGTGTCGGGAAATGTGAAACTTCACACGCTGCATATTTATGTTTCTTCTCAGGAAATCCTTGATGCTTACTGTTTCTGTCAGACAAGGTAATGTGCCTGTATATTTCATCTGACAGAAAAAGCAACTCTGCATAAGCAGCCCTGGAAAGCAACCAAACTGTGAAAAAGGGGCAGCCAAATATTTTTAATGGCGCTCATAAAGTAAATCCATTCTGTCAAGGAGCTGTAAGACTCAGCGTGAAGGCAGCCTTTACTCACTTGAGACAAAACCAACGTATAAGTACAGAGAAACAGAAAATAAACTGAATGGGGTTGCAGTCATTTCCAAAGACTATTAAGCTTCAAGATTCTCTGTGGAGAACAGAAACTATTTAACAATGCTGCTGCAAATTAAATACACAAAATGGAAATTACATTTTGTAAAATAAGGGTATTAATGTGTTTTTCATTGCGGTATTTATGCATTATATTCTGTTAATAACTTTACCATGGAAAAAAATCCAGTATTTTCTTAACTGCTTGCCACTAGGATGACTAAGTGCTGTCACAGTCAGTCTCAAGAGCTTCAAATGTCCAGCAGTCTTCAGAGCACTGGAAGACTTAGGTGTGGTTCATTCCTAGCAGAAATAAAAGCCCTGCCCCAGTTCAGCAAACATCCCTTTTTGATCTGCATAAAGCAACTAGGCAACTATTTTCCAACTCCCCACTGACTGTGAAGGCCAAGACTTAAGAAGAGGCTGATGGCCATTGTTATCAAAATGTTATCAAAAGAATGGGGAGATTACCTACATTCTCTTACAGTGCACATAAAATTGCTGAAGGCAAACCCTTGAACCTGTAAGAGCAGTCTGTCTGCAATGAAATTTTAGATTTTGCAGGAACTTCAATATTTGCCTTTTACTGTAAATTCAGTTAAGATCTTTCTTCAAGGAGCCAATACCATGCATTAGCATTCCGAGAGAACATGGTCACAGAAAGGAAAATACTATTCTTATCTTACCCAGAGAGATGGGGAAGGAAAAGGAGCTGGATCAACAGGCATTGTTGCAGTATTCAAGCAAGGCTCTGACACCTATGTACAAGCAAACGGACTCTTTGAGAAAGAATTTCAGCATACAGCAACATTCAGAAAGTTACATGAAACCGAAAATGCTAACAAATTGGTTAGGATGGGAGAGTTAGTTATGAAATTGTATTAAAGATTATAACACCTCAACACAAATATAAGGCTATTATAAAACACATGTCTAATAGAGACTACATGTGCAGGTAGAATCCTTTGATTAATTTATTACTTATATTGAATTAACAACTTGGACAATTATTATTATATTTTCATTTAATAATAAAATTATTAAACATTAAATTATATTATTTTTAGAGATAATGATTAGCAATTCTTTATTTAAAGGAGAAACTCAAGGAATATTTTGATTTTCCTTCTTATTTTCATATAGAAATCATGTTTATCATGTTTAGTCAGCATCCTCTAATTGCAGTAATTTCTAAAACCAGTAACAGAACAAATATTGTTAATTCACACACTTTCTCTTGTGGTCAACCAATAATGCTTTCCTTTAATGAGTGGTTTTGCATATTTCTGGGTTATTATAAAATAGCAAGTTGCTGTTACTATCTTTAATTTGAATACTGGACATTTTTTATGCTCAGGACAACTTTGAAAGCTATGAACTGGTATTCCTAGATAGGAGAGTGAAGGAGAATTGCTCTTCACAACATTAGAATGGATACTATCAGTTTGTGTCACACCTAGACAAACCTTACAGGTGCAAAACCTAAACTTTTTCTCAGTAACTGAGTCACAGAATCACAGAAGGGTGGGGGTTGGAAGGGACCTTCAGAGATCATCTAGTCCAACAGAATCATAGAATGATATGGGGTTGGAAGGGACCTCTGGAGATTATCTAGTCCAAGCCCCCTGCCAAAGCAGGTTCACTTAAAGGAAGTTGCACAGGAACTTGTTCAGCAAGTCACATGGTCTAGTGGGTGACATCCCTCCCCATGGCAGGAAGATAGGAACAAGTTGAACTTTAAGGTCTTTTTTAAGGTCTTTAAGGTTGAGCTTTTAAGGTCTCTTCCAATCTAAACCACAATTGTATAATTCTATGATTCATAAACTTTATTCACATTATCACAACCTTTATTAAATGAAATTTGTATAGTTTTATCACCAGTAACAACATAACCTACTACATCCAATTTAATTATAGGATTATTCCACTGTTCACCATTTCCACATTGTCCCAAGGTACCACAGTGAATGTCAGATAAAGCACTGAAGCAGAGGTATCTGCCAGTGCCCTTCTTTCCCACCCATGTCTGCAATTAACAGCAGCACTGAGTGAGGGTGGGAGAAATTACTTCCTGTGCCCAAGAGGATGCTCTTCACAGCACATCAACACACTGTCTTATGAACCATATGCTTCACTGCTCTGTGACAACTGGTATTCTCTAGCCCTGACAGATGCTTGCTTAGATATCTTGAGAACTGAAATTACATCTTATTGGAAATACTGAAAATGATGCAGATTTTTCATTCCTTCCCAGCTGACAAAGACAAAAGAAGTTTCCGTGTAGCCTCTTTTTCCACAGTTCTGCTAAAAAGCCTGAATTGGACTTAACAGAAAGGAACTTAATTGCCTAGGTATGGTGTCATAATGATCTAGCTGTGTCTAATACATGATTCAAATAGTATAAGCGTATGCCACTCTTTATTGCACAATAATTCTAAATCAGGTTAGGAATATCTTAAATGTTTGTCTCACAGCTTTAGTAGGACTTCCAAAGTCCCCGCAACTGTAGTTTCTCTGTTGTTCTGAGGCACAATGAAGCAGTACAAGCTGGGAGGTAATGTAAAGCTCCCACGGCACTTGTTGACAGCAGGAAGATGGGTATTTGAAATCACCCCTTCTGACAACAGATGGGCTGAGACAGAAACAAGAGTCTCCAAAAACATTATGGGAGTAATTATTTGAAAGTGGAATAAGAATTTAAGGGTCATGACTGATCAGTTAAAGCTGATGCTTTTATACCTAATGATGCTGGATGGGTTCCTCTTCCTTATGTCATATGTCCATCTGATTTTAGTATACGCAATATCCCATTGACACAGTTCTGCTGTTTAAACACACCATTTTAGAAAAACCAATCTCTAGTTTGATTTGAACCTGTCGCCTGCTATCTTAATTTGATACAACCTGTTTGTAGGATCAGAAGACATACTGGATAATCTGCTTTATTTTACAGAGATCTTTTAAAATCACTGTGTGATGAGAAGCAAAATTTCCAAAATCCTGTATACTGTGAAGTATTTTGTCTTAAGGATATAGAAGGTTTTTTGCCTTGGAGGATACAGTTAATTTGGTCAAAAAACCCAACAAACTATGTTTATGTTACATCACATAATATGCTAAATTTTGTAGTTTGCTACAATGGAAGTATCTGCATTTTCTCTTGCAAGTAACAGTCAGAGAAATCAATACCATCTGTTTTTAAACAAGAAATAGCACACTAGCAATCATATTTAATTTGTAAGAAATAAATTTTCTGATATGAACTGGTGGTGAATTCTAGCAGACAGGTTTTAACAGCAGATAGAATTTAGGATATATCAACAATTGCTTCAGTCTAGGTGGTAATTATTCCTTCATTTCATAACGGCTCACATCAAACCAACCCAAACCTTAGTTCAAATATTTAAATATAAAGATTAAAGGGCAGATGCCACTCTAAAAGCAACAGACCTGGTTATGGGCTGGGGCAATATGTTATCAGCAGCTCAACACTTCACAGGGACAAAGGATGCAAATAAAAACCCAGTTCAACAGTGGGAACAAGGTGGGATCCTCAGCAGCTGATTTACTGATTGTTACTGCCTATTACCCTAAAATGCATTCAGAAATACTGTTAGATATTGTAATCTTGTATTTGTGTTCTACCTGATTGGAGCATGAACATCATTTAAGTTTCCTCCTAAACATTTAATGTTCTAGAATAACAATTTTCGGAGCATGATCCCTGGATACCAGAAGATTGTTGTAGGTGACAAAGGCCTTTGCCCTGCCCACCAGAATTCTCATTTTGAGGCAGGATGAAATATTTTTAGTAATGGAGAAAATGAGCAGCACCCCTTTTGCTGGAGAGAGTGTGTGATGACATTAGAAGAGAGTTTGCAGAAGAGCAGCAAGAATTAAGTAGGATTCCCCAGACTTCCTAGTGATCTGTTGGAAAACAGTGCCTCCTTGAAACAGGGTTAATTAATAACAAGCTTATTGGTACAACAACAAAAAGAATCTTGGGAATTAGTGATACAAAAAGATAACAAGTACCTTTAATAAAATTCAATTTTTCACTGCTAGTCACATTTTCATTACACTTGGAAACGAGAGAAGACCAGGACAGCTGTATTATTTAAAAATCTAATATCCTCATGCTTTATACACTGCAAGGCCTTCTTTCTCTATCTTTCAGCGTAATCCAAAACTTTATTACTATTTAGCAGCATTTTCTTTAGTTGCGATAGCATTGTTTACTTATTTTCTTTGCCTTTTTCCAGATACCCTACCTTTAATTGGACTGAAAAATTTCTGAACCTCTGAGGGAGCAGTAACTCATCTGTATCACTGTTTCAATCTCTTTCTTGCTGCTTTAACTAAGGGTGATGCAGTGGGAGATAAGATGCAATTAGAGAAACCAACAGCCTGCAGGTGATTTCTCCATATCGCTTCCTTTCACTCCTTGTATGCCTTTTGTTTTAAACGTTAAATGTTAGGATAAGACTTTGTACGTGCAGTTTCGCCATCACAATTACAAATAAATATAACACTTAAGGAGTATGAAAATTATTTTAAATCCCTTAATTGTAGGAGTGCCTCAAGGAATTAGCCATCCAATTTAGACACTAAAATTCCACAAAAAAAAGCATGAGGACTTTGCTCCTTTAAGTAAACCTTGAAAATCATAAGACTACCACCATATTAAAGCACTGTATGAAGGATCTAATTTATTCTAGAGGACAATTAATATTTTCATTCTTTCCAAAGAATTCTAACTTTCAGATAAGAAGGTCTCTTAGAAAGCCAGTTGCGTGAGCATGTCAAAAGTCTCAATACAAATTTATTTCCATGTTCTAGTTTTTGACTGATTCCTTTGGTGAGTTTATTTCTGCATAGCTAAGCCCTCATCAGTAAGGCCAGTCTATGCTTATGGGAAATTCACTGTGAATATTAAAAATGCAGTTGTATTAACAAGTCTTTTTTAATTGAAATAGCAAGATGTGAGACAATGGCAACTTATTGGCAGACAGAGCTTAGTGAACCATAGATGAGAAAGAAATACTTGCAAATTCAAAAATAGGTAACTGTGTGTGAGGTGATGTGCAACTGAACAATAAATACTGTTTGATGCACTCCTTAAATTTGATGATAGGAAAATGAAAATGTATAAAAGAAATATGCAGAGTATGTTGTGCTCTTAATTAATATGGTCTTGTCATGGTCAAAATGCAGAAAAGGTGAAGGTCCCAAACTGCTTGACAGAATGATGTTTAAATTGGGCTGGGACAAATCTACTGGACATTGATGCAGACTGCACATGTTCACACACATAACAGAAAGGTAGGTGAATTCAGCCCCTTGCAATGCTGCTGTGGGTTGATACAAGGTAACTGCTGAGAAAATGACTAGATGTACTGAAAATCAAAAAAAAAAAAAAAATCCAACAAACAAAACCCAAAACAGGGAAGCTCCATAGTTAATATTCTTGGGAAGCTGTTGAGACAAAACATGCCGGATGGAACAGTATCAAATCCCTATTTAGTGTCAACTAAAACAATTTCTAGGAACAAGAATCTTCAGTTTTGTGAGTTGGAATAATTTCCTTTAATTTGAATTTATATCTAAACCAAGAACTCTCTCTGTATTATAATCCTAAATACTTTTTTATAGCATGAGCAAATGAAGCAGTAAAGTCTAGCAAAGGTGAAAAAAACAGCAGAATCTTATTTACTGCTTGAAAACAGCAGTAGATTTAACACACTAAGCTCAAAAGTCAAAGCTACATTCAATGTATTGCTCTTGGAAATGTAGAATTAACACCTGTTGGTTTTGAAAGAAATTGTACATACAGAATAAAAATCCACTTTCAGTTATATGTGCCCTTCAGGGCTGTATTTAATTGCCTTTAGGACAGAGAGCAGAGTTATCTTGCTCATCTTGTATACCAGCTGTGGTCTGCTTCCAGCAATGAAACATTTCAACCTTCAGGAGAGACATCCTTCAGTAAAAGAGCATTGTTAAAATACTCTTGGTAATATTGAGAACAGGACTGTCACTGAGTGCCCACATGACATTGGAATTCTGGCACTGAAGAATAATTTACCATGAAATAAATTACTTTTACTCCTACTAGGGTATCACAAAGATCTGTAGTAGTTACCCTTGAGCAAAAGGGCAAAAAAGAAAATGGGCATTTGATCTTAATAATGTCTTGCTAATTCTCATTAATGAGTGCTGATATCCTTTGTGAATTATAATAGGAATAATGAAATGAGAGAAAAATGTATTGATAAAAAGCAATTAGAATAAATCCCAAAGAAGACCAACTCATGAGAATACGGAGGTTGGTTTAAACTTCAGTTGGTAAAGCAATCATATACACATTTTAAATCAGTAATTTTTTTTTTTGCAGGCCCTAGATTTGCAGATGGCCATGGGATGGTTAATGAGGTCAGTCTCTATTCTTTTTTAATTCTTATTTGAAATTGCTGCAGTTGTAGCAGTGTTTCAAATCCTTTGAGAAACAACTAGGGCTTTTTTTAAATGAGGTGATACCGGCAGAATGAAAGAATTTTCTGAAAGCTGTTTGTGAATTACTTTTGAAGGAACTAAATAGTGGGAAAATAGAATAAATGTTTACAGCAATACTTTACTCTTACAGTTAACATTTCTGTTAAATGTATTTAAACATCTTAGGATCCTGCTAATTTTATATTTCTGAATAATCAGTCATAAATATTAAACTATATAAATCACCACCCAAATATTAGAGTTTTAAAAATAAAAGTTATTTGATAACAAGTGAGATGTGATCAACTCTACAAGAATCAGGAATAAGTAGAACTGTAATGCAAATTGCTCCATGAACTCATTTTTAAGAACGCGAAGTTCTACACATACTTTATTCTCTGGAATTGAATTAGGCTCTTGTTGTGGTTTAACCCTTGCAACAAGCTAAGCCCCATGCAGCACTTTGCTCACTCCCCTCCAGTAGGATGGGGAAGAGAAGGAAGGGCAAAAGTGAGAAATGTCATGGGTAAAGATAAAGAGTTTAATAGGTAAAACTAAAGCTGCATGCCCAGTGAAATAAATGAAGAAATTAATTTACTACTTCCCATCTGCAGCCAGATGTTTAGCCATTTCCAGGAAACCAGGGCTCTATTACACATAATGGCTACACAGGAAGACAAATGCTCTAACCCAAATGTCCCTCCACTTAATATTTCTTTCCCAAACTTCTATTGCTGAGTGTGACATCAAACGACATAGGATATCTCCTTGGTTAGTTGGGATCAGCTGCCCCGGCTGGCCCTCCTGCCAGAAACAAAGACCTTGATGTTATAAAATATGGTACAACAAAATATAAAAAATTTAACATAATCATTTTAACAAATCTGGAAAAAAATGTACATGGATAAAGGTATGTTGCTCAAAAAAATATACTATTTTCTCAACCTTACCCTGTTCATATCTTAGCTTTTAAACTCTTCTCTTGCTATTAAAAGTCTAATATCAAATCAATAATGTTCTAGCTATTCTAAAAACAAACCCTTGCAAAGGTTTAATTTGATATTGCTGAAAAATTATATACAATATTTAAATTTTCTCATTTAAAACCTAAGTAAATATATTTTGGAATTGACCTAATCAGAAATAATTTGCATTACACTTTTGTATGACGAAGCCAAAGTTTTTTTTGAGCAGTCACCAATTCCAACTATTAATTTAGGCACATCTCAATCAAAGGAGTGCCACAAAGTAGTGGATATCACCGTGATTCTGTATTCTTGGTACTCTTACTCCATGTATGTCATATTATCTTGCCCTCCTTGGGACATTATGCAATTGTACTGAAACTTAATGAAAGAGGAGTAAGATCATGCATTTTACATCAGTGAGGGCAGACATAATATATACAGTGATGACTTACTTGGCAGGTCTTAATTTATTGAGAAATGCTAATTTGATGTCTTTAAGTCATTCCAGACTAGCAATTCAGTTCTGAAAGATTACACTGATGAGTGGCTGATCATAATCTGTAATATAGAAAATAAGAAAATTGCAAGGTTAGTTACAGATCATAGTAATTACCTGAATGGAGAACTACTGTATTTAATAGTTATGAAGGACTAAATAAATTAAAATGTTAAAAGTTGGTTTTGTTAAGTGCTGCTTATCACTTTCAAGGAAGTTTTGAAACTATTCTAAGTGACAGGGTAGAAAACAAAAGCCTCATGTTTTTAGGCTTTGCAAGTAAACAAATAAAATCTAATTTAAAATTTAAAGGTAGCTAGTTTAGGAAGTCTTTAGTCATAGGATTTAGTGGTACCTCAGGTACAAATGATTTAAAAAAAAATTGAGTTGTTGTATTCACACTTTTTTTCTTGTGATTAAAACACAAATATTTTAGATCAGACAGATTTGAACTCACATTTGTGTGGCTAGGCAAACAAAGCCTGTATGTGTCCTGTATGTATGTACTGCTGCATTTACTATTATTAGAATTGTGGGTAGATTATTCCAAAAAGGTCCAGTCAGAACTGCTGTTTCAGCTATTGATGCAGAGGGACAGAATGACGTTAGTTTGTTCATCTACTCTTTGAAAGAGCAGGCCAATTTTTTTACAAAGAAGCAAAACCAACTAATTTGAGGGGAAGAGACAAAAGTGAAGTGTCTAGAGCATGTATGTACAAACAGTATTGATGTTGATAGAGGATGAGATGGGAACTGCCATGCCAGGCAGACTCTACAATAAATATACCAATCTCTTCCTTACCTCAAGAAGTTCTTGCACTGATTGAACCTGACTGAAAGCCTCTCATCATCTATAGTGAAATGAAATTCCAAGCAAGTGTCCCCAGTTCTTGATCTCATTTGTATCTGATGTGGTAATCACAGTCTTAGTGTCCTCTCAGTTTACTACTAATTCTTCCCCTGATCAGTATAGATTAATCTATCAGGTAATCTGGTTTTCAGAAGCTCACTTTAATATTTCTAAAGTTCCCCTTGAAGTGAAGCTACATTCCCTGAAAAATTGGTCCTTGTCCAGGTTTGTGGTAAAACAAACCAATTTTCTGTTTTACAATTTTACTTTCTTAGCTCGGCCTCTTCTAACTAACTAAACTCTGAAATTAACAGCACATTGTTCAGAACATTCATTGTTTCGTCTCACAGTGATAAGACCTGATTATACCAAGGGATGGTATGCAGAGAGGCCCTTGTTTATACTTATTGCTAGAACAACCAAGGTCAGGGAATTTTCGTCATTTGCCCCATTGGAGGGTCAGAAAAGGAAAAGCCTAAAGGGGTCCCACCTGCAAGGAGGGACAGACAGGACAGATGACCCAAAACTGACCAACAGGGGTATTCCATCCCATCCGCATCATGCCCTGTATAAAACCTGAGGGATCAAAGGGTCAACTCTCCTTCTTCGATGGCCGACGTCCGAGGAGGACCCTGCCTGTTTGTCTGCCTTTGATCCTGATCCGAGCGTTCCTGACTCCAGATCTGGAATCCAGCTCCTGTCGATCACCGAAGCACATCGGTTTCCTGCTCTGCTGAGAAACACCTTTAATAGTATTAGGAGTGGAAATGCATAAAAGATATTAATAAAAGAATCAAAACAAATAATCAGAATGCACATATTATACCATATTATCCAAAACTTAGAATTTCTTACTTTAAACTGTGACATTAAAGCAAAACCATTAAGTCATGTCTTATCACTACAGTTCCTATTAAAAAGTCCGTCCCCAAACTGAAAGTCTGCAACAAATTGTCCCTGGAGCCTTCCCTGAATGACCTGAATGACCTCAAGTTTCTCAGCCTTTCCTCATGGGAGAGGTGTTCCATCCCTCTGATAGTTTTTGTGGCTCTCCTCTGGACCTGCTACAACAGGTCCACGTCTGTCTGAGAAGATCAATGTTTTATGATCCCCTTTTCCTTAGAGCATTGGTAATTTACTTCACAAAGCACTTGGAAGCGCTGAGAAGACTTAACGAAATTCTGACTAAAGCCTCAAGCTGAAAGGATCTCGTGTGCTTCATAAACATGCCCACTGTTAATAATGTTCTTCCTGTACACTATTATTCAAATAAATTTTAAATGAGCCCTTAGGATGGTCCAACAGATACCATCAAATACGAGTGACTGAAACTTCAGACAGGCTTCTAGTTTCTTCTGAAGTTTTATGGCAGCAATTCCTCAGATAATGTAAATACTTGAACATTTATGTTGCACACATTTATAACAGAAATAGTAAGGTTTGTATGGATGCAGAATGAATGAAATGCATGTGTGTAAGCATCAGAAGGAACAGCAGGAAAAAAAAGTTTAAAAACGTGGCCTGCATTGGAAAAGAAAGGGCACCCTTCCCCAGGCAGCATTCTCACTGGTAGCACTGAGGAAGTTGTTGCTTATGTCAAGATGAAAATGCCTGCACTCTGAAAAGGTCACAGTACAGATGATTTCCCAGCTGAACTGACCCTCAGACAAGGAAGATGGTAGCTAGGCTGCCTCATATGGTATGTACTATTCTTTTTTTTCTGTTTGCTAAAAACTAGAATAGACTATGAAAATTTATTTTAACCACGTATCTATAAATGAGGAAAAACATATCATATTCACCAACTTTGCCAAAGATTTGTGAAAGCAGAAGTCAGAAATTCTTAGGTATAGTATCTGGTCACTTCTTAGATTTCCAAAAGAATCATCCAGAAACTTTTTCAAGAGGAACTTGAAACTAATGAGGACTTGTGGTATATGAGTTCCATTGCATATAAGCAATCGTAGCTGGAGCATTTGAGTGAGAGTGTGATTGTGTAAAACCCATTTGCTTAAGGACTTCAAAAATAAATACCCTGAGTAGACTTTTATTTCACTACTTTCCCTTTCAATCCATTCCACTTTAGTGTCATATTATCAGAGTGACTTTTAAAGACATTATTGTTCCAATTATTTATTTAAAGACATTATTGTTCCAAATGATTATACTATATTTCTCATGGTTATTTTCACCAAGAAAATAACACAATGAATGAAGTAGATTCTCACGTGTAGTTTCCCTCAAAGGCAGTAATCACAGCTAACCTTCCCAGTAGGATGTGAATGAAAATAAAAATACTGCTGCTTCAGGAAGTTCTCGGGGTTTGGAGAGCCAATAGTCACTGTAGTTCTTGAAGAAAAGCAACTACTAGCATTTAGACATCACCATTTCAAAAACACCCCCAGGCAAAGCAAAAGATGTCAACGATTCTATTGCCTCTATCCTCCTTTAATGAACAGCTGAGAACTATTTTATGCTACAGAGAATGAAAGCTTTTAGGAAGTTAATATGCTAAAGTTATATATATATATAAGCGAGCAGTCAGTCAAGCAATAAAATGTTAAGTATTTATTAAGTATACCAGCACATAATTGCAAATCAGTTTTGAATGTGAACATTGTCACTCACACACTGCTTGCCACATAGGAAAATGATCAGCATAAGAGCCAAGCAAAGATTTGCTGCTGATCAGGTGCCCTTATGTTACTGTTTAATTTTTTTCTTTCACCCAAATATAGATCAGAAATAAAAATGCCCCATCCTTTAGTGTCTAAAACTGAAAAAAATTCCAAGAAACAAAACCAATTTGAACATGACAAGTTTGTGTACAAAATATTTGTTCACTTTACCTAGGAAATATTCACAAATGTAAAACATTAGAAATAAACTGGGACTAGTCTGTGAATCAATTCCTAACTAGAAATTCATATAGTGGTGCTTAAATTATTGAATGCTTATTATTTCAGGCTATAAATCATGAAAGGACAGACTAGATTTATAATGGATATGTTCTATTAAATTCGGTACCCAGAAACTGCTTTTTCACTTGAAAAAAAGCCAGGCTTCTATAGCTCGGCAGATCAAACCCTTCATGAAGGACAGAAATATCCTTCCCCCACTTTTGGCCCAATGAATTGAGTTGAAAACTGTGTAATTTCCTACAAAATTTCTGAAGTATTTGTGGAAAGCTTTGTTTAAACACAGTATTTGGGATTCTACATTGCAAGTAGGGATTTAGGAGATTTTGTTACAATTTTCAGAAAGCATATCATGTAAGCACATATTTATGCAGAGGTCTTTGCAAGTAGATTAATAAACAGTTTTTTATCTGTATCAAGTCCATCATGTATATAAGTTTTCTGTTAAGTAATAGAAAGTGTCGTGTAAACTCTCAAATGAAAGAGCAGCCCTATAACCACTCAGAAACAAACTATTTAAAAAATAAAAAATTGTGACCGCACAGCTTGAAAATGGGTATTCCTGGTATAGCAAGAAAATTTATCAGTGATAAAAGCATTCTTAACACCAGCTTACAACTTCTATGCATAAGGTTTTACCTGAAATCATCTTTTCACTAAAGTCAAAGATGTTTAAAAAATGCAAGAAAAGTGCATACATTGAGCTTATAAAACACATATATATGCATTTTTCACAGAATACAATTTGTCTCAGCTGTTACTGTTTATTACCAAGTCCACCAAAAGTGCAAGAGCAAAATGCAGAGGCAGTAAAACAAAAAATATCTGACTCTATTTATCATATAATATATGGATGAAACGAATCTTCATGTAGTAAAACATCTTTTGAGAAGTCATAAAAACAACCTCACCCTACCCACTTTGTTTACTTATTTTTTTTCTGAAGAATGTCATGAAGTCTCACATTTTTGTTCCAGAAGTCCCAGGCAAACACCATGACTAGGATTTTTTTCCAAGTTAAATGTTAAGGCAAGAGCTACATCTAACTCAAGAGTATGTTATATTTTCTGAAGTTTGGAAGGGAGGTTACACTTCAGGTTTTCTTCAGGTTACTTCAGGTTTTCTGAAGTTTTGAAGGGATGGGATGACCCCATCATCTCAGTGGATGTTCAGCAAATTATGAACTGTGTCACCCTCAAAATCTTAAGGGCAGAAAAAGAATTATATCTAATATATAGCCAAGACTTTATTAGTGCAACTGACAGTCTAATACAAGAATCATTAATAGTTCAGATCTATGTATTACTAACTATCAAGCTAAATGATGTTCCAAGTTGGTTCTGTGTTCATAGCTTTTTGTGCTATCACTGGGTATAAGTTTTGGCTTCTGTGCAGAGAGAATTTAGCCCAAACAAGCAAAGACATTACAAGAGAAGGTAAAATGCATTGGAAAAATATGTGGTAAAGAGAAAGCTAGGCAAAGCTCATTTCTTTTAACATGATTTTCTTTTCTTCTATTGCAATTCTGAACTTGGATTTTGTACAAGTCCTTTCTTCAGATATTGCGCTCAGTGACCTGCTGTGTGAGGTAGATGTGTTAGAAGCTTAACCTACATATATTCTACAAGTTAGAGTTCCATTTAGGTTGAGGACAATATACCTTCTTTTAGGATGGTACATGTCTTAATTTTTCAAGAATTTTGGAGGATTTCAGGAAATCTATAAAACCTACTTCTATAGGTAGGTTTTTTATATATCTATAAAACCCCTCCTCTTTCATTGTGGGAACCTCAGGGAAGTTTTGTCATTTACCTGTACAGACTTTCTTGAGCCAGAAGATTATCTTCATTATGTAACAAAGACACTATGAATACTCAGACTGAAGGCAAATAGATGCTGTCCTGGATTAGGTATTTAGAACATTTAAAACATAACCACTCAGCCCACACCTACAAAACAGATATATAATTGAAGGCTTCCATTAGACATAATTCATGCTTCTGGACATTTAAGGTAATTTATGATAAAAAAAAAGACTAAGTTTCTTTTTAAGCATACAATTATTTTTAAGTTAATTTTAAAATTCTTTTAAATCAAAGTTACTGTACTAATAACAGTTTATAAAACCATATGTGACGCAAAAGAAATTGAAATTATTCAAAATTTATTTAGAAAGCATAGTTTTTCAACAATGACACTGGTTAAAGAAAAAGCAG
Organism: Pedionomus torquatus; assembly: GCA_013398155.1. NCBI lineage: Eukaryota > Metazoa > Chordata > Aves > Charadriiformes > Pedionomidae > Pedionomus > Pedionomus torquatus. The sequence goes on from VZRU01004764.1 coordinate 879,572, forward strand.
TAATAAAAATAAAAATGCAATATGCATGTATGTAATTACACATTAATTCTAATTGATTAAACAAAGTGAAGCTTTGCTAAAAATGACTTCTAAAAATGACTGGTTTGTTTGGTTTTTTTTTCCCAAAGCTATAAATAAAACTGTTAATTGATTATGACATATTTAAATATTATTAAAGTTACTTTTCAGGTAATTTTGTCTTTTAATGGACACAGAACTTTTCCATTTTCCGTTTCCACAGTGCTCCTGCCCTCCAGTCAGCTGTAACCATTATGGGTGAAATTTAATCAGTGTTCTTTAACTACCTTTGACTCAACAGAAAAACTGAGACAAAAAGCCAGAAGCTGGAAGCAGAGATTGAGATCGAAAATGAAAAAACAATGAAAGCTCACTTTCTTCAAGAGGTTTTAAGTATCACAACTCATAGACATTACTGGGAGCTGAAAAGTTTTACAGTGTAAGGTAAGGACCCACAGATGTGAACTTTGAAGCTCCAATTCCAACCAAATTATACACAGGTCATGACTCCCACAGTCTGGAAGAAAGAAAACACTAAATTTAATTTCAGGAAGTGCAAGAAGGAGGATCTGGGGAACTACAGCCTTGTCAGCCATCATGTTGGTCTTTGGAAATGTGACGGAGAAAATATTTCCGGAGGCCATTTCCAAACACATAAAAGACAAGACTGTGTTCAGGAGTCAGCAAGATGAGTTTTCCAAGAGGACATTGTGCTAATCAGCCTGATACGACTGCCTTGGTGGATGAAGAGAAAGCACTAGCAATTGTTTATTTCATTACAGTGAAACTTTCAACATTATCGTAGAGTTAGAGTTGGAAAGGACCTTAAAGATCATTGAGTTCCAAACCCCCTGCCATGGGCAGGGACACCTCCCAATAGACCTATACCATCCTCTCAGATAAATTGACAGAGTACAGGCTAGATGAATGAACAATAAAATGATTGAAAAGTGGTTGAACTGCTGGACTTCAGCTGGAGGCCAGTCATTACTAATGTAGTCCAGGGGCTGATACAGAGTTCCATATGTTTTAATGTCTATGTTAATGAACTAGAGGATGGGGCAGAGTGTATAATTAGCAAGTTTGCAGGTTGTACAAAACTGACAGGAGTGACTGACACCAGAAAGATGCATTGTCATTCAGAGGGACCTTGACAGATTTGAGAAATAAGAGGGAGGAGTGTCATGAAGTTCAACGTACGGAAATGCAAAGTCCTGCATGTACGGAGGAATAACTCCAGGCATGAGCATACAATGTGGGTTAAACGACTGAGATCTTAAGTTCAGTATATCCCTATTCACTGCCATCCAGCAAAGTTTTTGTTGTAATTTTCTGTACGTAATAATATGTAGCAAGAAAGTCTCTAAATCTAAGCATGATTTTAAGGGCCAGGTTTAACTTTCAAAGGTGAAAATCACCATAGATGGGAGTTAGACTTGGAGGTCAAAAAAAAAAACAAAACCAAAACCAAGGACACTCATTTTCTATTGAAACACCATCACCAAAATTAAAATGATTTAGAAGACTGCCAATCTTAAAAAATTTTTTTTTTAAATGGCAAACCAAGTGAAAGTCTTAAAAGTTACATCTTGCAACACTTTGGAATGAACTGTTTCATTATTCTAATTTTGACAGACATTTTCTCTATAAAGCTTCCAAAAGAAAATTTTGCTAAAGAGGTTTTTCAAAATATTCTTTGCCAAGTTTCAGATATTTTCATACCATATTATCATACCACGTAGCAGGCAGCAGAGGAGTTGTTTTTGATAATTAGTCATGCAAGACAGCTTTTACAACTCACCAGTACTATCCCTACTCATTACATGCTATCATTAAGTTCTTTTTATACCCTATTGCAGCATCTCAGACAAAAATAGTTGGTCTCAAATCCCTTGCCTAGAATACCTTTCACAGAAAGTACACTGGAGGTTTGATACAGTTTCAGTGGTGCTTTTGGTGCTACCAAAGTGCTTGCTAGTGGAGGTTCTGTTTGGAGATCCAGTAAGAGAAAGGTACAATCACCACCAAATATTGCCCCAGTATTGTCAATAGATGTAGTAATCCTGATGGAGAGACTATTTTACACTGAAGAGTTAGTGCTCCACTAGCACTCAGGCCTGAGTATATGCATGCCTGTGCTATGCTGGATTGCACATACTACTTGGCCTCAAGGGCGGTGCTGTGCTATACATATCCTTTGGTGTAGGATAAACTCAGCTAGATAATTGTAAAGGAAGATACTACAGCTGGTTCCCAACTGGCATTACTGATAATGCCACTGATATGTCCTTCCCTTTAGCCTGAAGTGAAGAAACACGTTTTCATAAAAACATCCTCTTGAAGAAAATCCTAATAAAGCTCTGAAGATCACAACAGCAGCAAATAATCCAAATAATATCTGAAAAAAAACCAAATACCCCACACATAATGTCAGGTTTTTTTCTGGATTATTAGAGAGTAAACAGTTTGACAAGTTTACAAATAGTTTAACCCTAAAGATACCTACACTGTCATAAGAATAACACAGATTGAATGTTATATAAGCAGGGAGTTAAATATGGGATACAGTAAAAAGCTCAAGAAACACACACATAAAACAGACATTTAACCATTTGTTTTTGGAAGGGAAAATTTGAAGGATGGAACATTGTTTCTAGATAAATAGCTTCCAGGCAGACTGTGAAAGCTCCACTAGAGAACATTTTTAGGGGTTGGGGTCTTTTTCTGGCTGGTTTTGGGTGGGTTTTGGTTTTGTTTTTTTCATGATCTAGAAATATTCCCTTCACCTGTTCTTACTGATTCAAAGTTTGTGGCAGGAGGGAGCTGGAAACATGAGCAGTATGATGGATCACAAAGACAGAATTACAACTCTGATTATACTATTTTATTGTCACAAATATTGTGAGAGTCCTGTAGGTCATATTTAATGCTTATTAGTTATTGTTCTGCTGCTTGCCCTCAAGAATTTTTAATCTAGAGATCTTTATCTGATTCTGGAATGTACAGTTTTATTTCACTACACAATCCTAATTTTGAGTTGAATCTGAAAGGATTACAGAGAATGAGAGAACTCCTCTACATTTCTGTTCTTTTTTTCTTTATTTGCTCCTCTTTCACATAGATTAAATACACTGCCATTGTCAATTTCTTTTGGCTTAGTAGTTAGGCTCTGTTTTTGTTAAGAGAATCAAAAGTAATTATGGACCATTTTAGCAAACGGAAAGTAGGATAAGAAGGTTTAGGTTCATAATGTTATTAGTGGCACTGATAGTAGTAGTGAATGGTTTATGGATTCAGACAATTCAATAAAACTACTGAGACTAACACTTAATTACAACATTGTAAAGCAAATGTTTTCTCTTCTTTCAATGTCTGCCTTGAAATGTTTTAAATTAACAGATACAATGCGGGTATGGAACTTATCAGATATCTGTAGAGAAAACAGATTGATAATGACATATAGAGCTTCAGATCACACCAGCAGAACCCATTTCATAATTTTTGTCTCAACCAAATTTTTTAAGTATCAATTGAAAAAAAGCCAGAGGTTTTTTTTTGTTGTTTTTTTTTTTCTTTGTTTGTTTGGTTTTTTTTTAAATGGAAGTACCTAAAAAAAGACCCTGATCTTTAGGGACTTAAAACTCTGAGAAACCTTGGAAAAACCTCAGATTTCCCTCATGGATTTCTGCTGTGACTATATGCAAATGTATCTAAAATTTTTCCCTTTCTTTTACTTGGCAAGATCATGATGGAAGAGAATTGGTATATTTTTGCAATAGCTTCATCTGTTTTCAAATAAATTTTTGTGACTTAATTTATGAAATATCAAGGTCTATATACCATGTACTGTGTGCAATTGCTTAGATAACTAAATATTTAATTATGCTGCATGACATCAAGAGCTTCAACAGTTTAATGGAATTACATCAAAATATATGTATAGTCACGGTTTGAACAATTATTTTTTGACATAATTACTTTTTTTGAAATAGTCATTTATCTTTCTTCTGAATTAGACCAATACAATATTAATTTTACCTAGACTTGCATTAAAATTTATTAAAGTATCCAGCAGGTATCATCTCAGTTTTGCTTTGAGGTTTTCTGTTTTTATTCTTCCTTCCTTTTGTCCTTCCAATGTGTCCATTCAGAACACACAATCTTAACTCATGAAAAGGACTGCTAAGATCTTCCACTTGAATCATATATGATTTATTTTATGTGATACTCCTGCTTTATATTTAAACAGCAGAAAGTTTTTAAACAGCTCCTGCATGCATTTATCTGCACAAATTAAAGAATACAGAGGCTCCCTGAAGCTTGTTCTATTAGGCTGTGAATATTTCCTCTATTTTTTTTTTCTGTTTTTCTGTAGTTATCATAAGCCCCAAGCCTTCCAGTTGTTGTTAGGGTTTTGTTTGCTTGTTTGTTGTTTTTGTTTTTCTCCTTTCTCTCCTTCTGTGTTCATACTCTTAATATAAAAAGGTCAAGCCTCAGTGAAATGTTGATATTAATAGAAGAAATAGTTTTCTGGCCTGAAATATTTTATTAGAAAAAAAAAATCTGATCAATTTTATACAATCAAAAAAATACAAGTCTGTAACTAGGTCCTGATAATTGTAGCAAAGTAAAATAAACACTTGAGTACTTCAATAATTATGTTGGATGTACCACTGCTTTAATTTGTGGAGCTCAGATTTCACAAGGGAAAGAAAAATTTCTTATATTTAATAGTATGGATTAGTAAACAGTAATCACTTCCAAAGGATTTGGTTGGAATTCCCAAGGAAATGAGTTATGAATCAAGAAGAATTAATCTCTTAGACATTCTTTCCTTTAACTGAAATTTTCAACTTCTTGAAAAATACATTAAGCTATAATTTCATGACTCTTTGCAATTGACATTCATTTTGATTGAGTGAACATTGTTTATACATCTACCATGTCACTGAATATAAAGTTAAAATATTTAACCATGGACAGATCATCTACTTTTCAACACTACAATATTTCAGAGGAAAATTATGGACCACTTATGAACTGCTGTACTGTTTCCATTACATGCTATTATAATGCAGAATTGATTAATTTTTCAGCTGTTTCAGTTCATGTGTGTTTTACAATATGGTATTTGGAACTCTCATAAATCCTGCATGGTACCAAATTTAATAGTTAAATCTAAGTACTTCTCTTTTTTCTTACTGAGAATTCTATTAATTCCTTATTAATTCTGAAATGTATTGGGTTTGCACATTCTGCAGATGCATTTGTTTTAAATGCTGTGTTGTTGCCATGACAACCACAATATTAATGTCCAGCTTGTGCATCAAGATGGCTGACTACTGACTACCTTTTGCTTTGTAAGACACTGTCTCAGGAGGTTATAGAAAACTAATTTAAAAAAACACAGAAGTCTTATGTAGTGTACATTGTACATTGCATCGCACTGGGGCGCAGTATACTCAGATGTTGTGTCCTTCCTTCCTATTAAATACATAGATGAAAATGCTGAGAACCAGTAGCCATGAGTTAGCAAGGTGCCCGTGCATAAAACACCCATGTGTCACCAGAGGAAAAGATTCATCAGAATTTCAGTGGATTGCTGTACACCCTAACAGAGCCCCAGACTGCCTTAACACTTTTTAATTCACAGGAGTTGATCCTGCTGTTTAGCCTTCACTTGCTTTGTGCAATCCAAGATTGAGGCTGTGCATTGTTCACTGTGTAATTCTACTCACATTACAATATACTGATGGGTGTGATTGCTCCCACATCCTCCAGAAAAACAACCTTTAGACAAGGTTTGCTGCTTGACAGAACTTGTCTATACTTGCAGGATTTCCTGTGTCTGTGTGGTGTCACCTACAGGTTTTGTTGAGCAGCCACACTGGTTAGAGGACAGATCGAAAATACTGTACATCACTAAGACCTATAATTTTCTACTTTTCAAAGAAGAAGAAGCAAAGTGGGGGTTTTTTTTGGAAGATTCTTAAACAGAAATTCGTTCCACTATATATGTCTATTATCCTACTTTCTCCATTGAGTGAAAAATAATGCTTCATAGAAAGAAAGAAAGAAAGAAAGAAAGAAAGAAAGAAAGAAAGAAAGAAAGAAAGAAAGAAAGAAAGAAAGAAAGAAAGAAAGAAAGAAAGAAAGAAAGAAATCGGCTTCTACTTTGTCCCAGGACCAAGAATTGATATATTCCCTTTTTACCACTTCCTCTGATTATGCACCTCTGTTTCAAATGGATAGTCAACCTTACTGTTAACAGGGTCAATTAAACAGTCTTCATTCTACTTCCTCACTGCTTTAGGCAGTAGGTCTCCAATATTTCTCAATTCTGAATAACATTTCAATGATGACATCTTAGATAGAATAGAGGGAGCCACAAGGCAACAATGAAAGTTAATTTCTTTTCCAGTAGCAATCATCAATCTTTTTTTTTTTTTTTTTTTTCAAAAAGCAAGTCACATTAACAAAGTACTCATATATTTGATACTACAATTGATTTCTAGGGATAAACTACATTAGGAACAATATTTTTTTAATCCTTCACAAGAGCTGATATCAAAATACATTTTTCTTTTTTAATAAAAACTAATACTTTCTACTTTTGAGTTCCAGTGCTTGCCTCATAATTTCATTTAACTGCTTAAATTGTCACCTGACATATGCTACATGTAGACATAGAACATAAAACATCTGTTCAACATGGGGCAGAATAGCATTTTGATTAGAAATGCTAATCAAAACCTACAGAGTTATTGCTGCGGGGGAAAGTCCCACATCTCATCTCTAACTATCAGGTTGCACTATAATAGAAAGAGAGAGTTCTTACTCAGAAGGTGTCCAAACACACTATCTGTAAAGGATACCTACAGAGTTTCAGCTTCTACTCAAGTTGCAAAGCAGGTGCTTCTGAGGTTTGCACACAAAACATACCACAATGGGAATGAGCTCATGCTCAACTGTGCCTTCTTCATTCTGACCTTGTGTAAGGCACGCTTCATCAACATTTGGGTTGCCCATAAATTTTGAGGGCAATATTCCTATAGTGTGTGGCCTTGTTAATTACCTCATACTTTAAACTGACTGTTCTTACTCTAGTACTGTGAAAAATTGTCCCTTCCCTTCCCCTTTGACATCTTGTCATTTGTAATCTTTAGACAATTAAGATTTTTCCTTGTGCAAGCAAAAGATCTGGTTAAATGGGAGAGGACTACTGTGGAAACTGCTTTGATAGTATGTGTGATCTTGTTTTTTTGGATATCCCACATCTTTCATAAAAATGAAAGGAACATTCTTGTGACTTTTTGCCAGTCAACATGTAAGCAGTTTGGGGTCAGAAAGTCCATAGCAGGCAGGATTATGACAGATGGTAAAAAGGTCATCATATAGACCCATGACTGCTGCATGCCCATAATGTCAGCAAGGCCAAGCAGAACTAGTGTGAAGACATTGCACAGCCCCAGCTGCACAAGGATTTTCAAAATTGGCATGCTGGTAACCCCACTGAAAATACATACTCCTTCCCTCTGTGCAGTCATGGGCCTCTGTAGAATTCCTACAGCATCTGAAGGGTTTTCTAGCCCTGTGTCCTAAAGGCTGCTGCCAGTCTGTCAGGGAAGAATCACACATACTGTTCTTGGTTCTGCCTGAAATTTGCAGCCATTCAAACGACACACAAGACCTGTGTTTGCATCAGAACATGTGGTTCATAGCACCTCATTGCAGTGTATGACCTGCTGATTGTCAAAGAGAAAACTTTGAGGGGCAGGTCGGATATCAGCATGTTTAGTGCTGTGCAAACCATCTTTTACCTGCAGGAGCTTACACATCTGCGTGAGAATGTAGGCAAACTTTAAAAGAGGATTCACAGCAGGATTGGGTCCTTTAGCTTATATAGCTCTTGCCTAACCCCACTGTCTCCCCATATATTTCAGGGATTTTCCATAAAAGTATTCATGAGTGTTGCAGTAGCATTCTGCCAGCCATCCCCCAAGGCAGGTTTTAAAAATAGATTTGGTTTCCATCCCACGCTCTACACGGTACCAACGCATTCTCTTGCTGTACCTCAGTTCCCTTGACTTTAAAAAAAAACCACAACAAAAAACCCACCAGAAGAAACAAACTAACCAATCTGAAAACCCATAATGGATACTCCCTCTAACCCCTATCATATAATATAGATCATTTGCTTCTAACCACTCCTCCCTCTTCATCATCACACCATCTGTGTGTAACAAACTATTGGATGAGGTGTTAAATCAGAGATGTCCCCCAGCCATTCTAGCCCTTTCCCATGGTTGGATTTGCACCTGCCTCCACAGTCTTCTCAAACACAGACTTTCTGAATGAACTCTGGGTTCCCACCACACGCCCAGCTGAATAGTTTCTAGTCCCACTGTTTTGAGCTGACTGTTCTGCATACCTGGAGCTTGTTGAGTCAGACTTTGCTTGCACCTATATCTTAAGTATCTGAAGTGTTTTTCCTCTATCTATATGATACTGACCAGTATTCTCATAAAGTCTTTGCTTTCCCATCATGGTGTTTATGAAGGTTTTAGGAAACATTCTCATCTTCCCAGTTTATCACATTGACCTCTACCGCATGCAACTTCTACCCAACATATCAAATCACAACATATTCCAATCACAACACTCAAATCTCTTCCTCCATACTTCAAGGGATGTAATGGATTTACAGAAGAGACAGCAGTGAAGCAGAAAGCTGGAAGAGACTAGAGTATGGATTGCCTATCCATTTCTCTTGCTACTCACCTTCTCAGCAACATGGCTGTTCTCCTGCAGATGAAGGAGGAGGGCACTCCACTTCCATATACAGAGTAATCTCAGTACAGGTAAGAAGACAGATCTTTCCAGAACTTCGTCTACTGGCCAATGTCCTCATAGACTCCAACTGCAGTATACTTTTTGTGAAGCTCAGGTTGCTTTTCCCTGCAACTCTATCCTGCTGTGAGAACAAAGAGGCTGCTGTGTACCCCTATGTGGAAATACGTAGTATGATCCTCAAAGTGCCTGTCCAGTGCAACCACATGGAGTTAGAATACATGGAGTTACAAGATCTGCTTGGGTATTGTTGGAAGACAGAAACAAGTCCCAGAGACATTCTAGTTGCTGACTGTAGCTGAGAATTGTTTGCATGGTTGACAGGGCCAAGCTGATGCAAGTAGGATTTCTAGCAACCCACTTGCATAGATAAATGTATTCAACTTATGGGGAATGTTCTCAGGAAATTAAAGTTGCTAATATAGCTGTGGCCCTTAAGTACACACTGAGAAATTGATGATTAAACTAGGACTTTATTTTTCTCCCCAGCTGTGCTAGTTTTATTCTGGCAAGTCGCACCCTCTGTGTTTTTGTGAAATAGATATAGAAATAATGTGTTGCATCAAAGATTTGCCCTGAAAGAAGAAGTATGGGAAGAAAAATTCTGATGTTACTATACCACTGTATTTATAGCTCTGTCTCATGGTAAATATTCTAGAATAAACAACTTCAGGGAGAACTGGAGAATTTAACTATAGCAGTAAAAAAAATACGCCAGCAAATTTTCCAAATAGACAAACCCTAAAAGTTTCATATTCCAATAGAAATGTGCAAAGGTTGCCATATTCTCATGATCTAGGAGTCAGGAGAAATGGCATCTGTGATCCTGAGTGCAACCATACGGCAGTGTTTTAGTGTTTTGATTTTTTTTTTTGCTGTACTGCTCAGTTTGTTAATTCATAACACGTGATTTTCTTAAAGACATTTTTATGCAGCATGACCCTTAATTTTAAGATAGTGGATTAAAAAAAAAAACAGCAAACAAAAAAACCCCAAGCATGTACTTTGTTCAAATCAGATGTTTTTTGTTATCTGAGAGGTTCAAAGTGAAGTTTCTTAAGGTTGTTTGGAATGGGTAAAGGAGGTAAGGGAAGAACAATTAGAATAGGAGGAAAAAAAAGTCACAGTTTTATAGATATCTTTGCAAGATGAAAGATGTGTGCATAATGGAATTTAAGTTACTTCAGTACCACTATTTTACAGCAGAAAAAGAAGTACAAGATGGTAGAGAAAAAGGTGAACCTTAGGAGGTCATGAAAGCTCTTTTCTGAAGTCCCATATCTTGCCAATATTTTTTTGGGTCCCCTTACACAGCATTAGTACTTATCACAAACATGCTTACGAATAAATTTAATTCAACCAAATGTTCATCTATAAGCAAATAAAAGAGGTCATGAATACAAATGAAATGTTATGGTAGAATCTATTTATAACTATAGTAACCAGACAGCTTTAACTGCAATATATGTAGTAATTAAGTGGATGTTTACTCCTATTATCTGTAATCAGACAGCAGGCTATGGAGAGAAATCTGGATAATGAAGGTCCTCATTCTGCCACCCCTACTGATACTGACTTCAAAGTGAAGCAGTCAAAGAGAGCTCTAAGACATATCTATAAGAACAAGTTAAATGATATTTTGAAGGAAAAAAAGAAAGATTCCAAAGTAAATAATGATTCCAAATAGTATTTTGCAAAAGCTTTATGTTAATCTACATTGAATAATAGTAGAACAAGGAAATAATTCCATATTTGTAGGTGAGCATCATTTTATATATCACTTTGAGGAAAAAAGAGACCATTTATGTACTGAACAGAATACAAAAGTCAGCAGTGCCTACTTTTGATCACAAGAAACTACAACTCAGCTGCAGGTGACGAAGTACAACGAACAAGGCTTTCTTACACTAAGATCAAGATGTTGAAGCACTGTACAAATATTTCACAATAATAATCTTCACAGGAAATCACAACAGGAAAGGTCTGAAATTCTGTCAGATGAAAGAGAATTGTGAAGAGTGCATTCAGAGATGCCAGTGCTGATTGAGTAACCCAGCTGCTGCATTCTAGATTATTCATCTATACAACTCTCTCAATATGTTGTTTGTCAGATTGCTAAATTACAACTCCAGTGAACTAAACTCTTCTACTCTGCAGGAAAGGCACATAGTTGGAGACAAGAGTAAAATCCCCACACTGTGTCATTTAAATTAAACCTTATGAACAAACAATAATTCTGCTGCCAATTTTCCATCATTTTGTACAATAAATCAAGACTCCAGAATACCTGTCAAAGCCCCTGTAGTAACAGATTTAGATCTAGAAACTCTAGAAATTCCTTTCTTTCAAAAACACCTCCACACAAACACCAAAACCCGCTTCTGTTTAGCTTCATATCCAGTGTCATAATTCAGACTACACACCAGACCTCAGAGAAGAAAATATTATTGAAATTAAACAATACCTCTTTTTCTTTAGCAGTAGGTTTCACTCTTTATGTTATATGTGCAAAAGGAGTGAGGTTTCACAATCCCTTTCAGTAGCATTTCCTGTTGACAGTGGCAGGTGGGAGGCTTCCAAAAAGCATTGCAGCTATGTCCCTACAGGTAAAACCAGCAGGCAGCTAGCTTAGCTGGCTGCTAAATCTGCTGGGTAAAGGGTATTGGAAAGAGATCAGGAAAGGAAGAGGGCAAGGGAAGCATGGGTAATGGAGATTTGAAACCAATTAAGGTAAATTCTAAACACAGGTTGTTATAAAGAGTGATGCTATATGTTTGGTATGGGAATTTACAAGAGAAATTTATGTTGGAAGAAAATTCAAGTGCTGAAAATATAAATATTTTAACTCTGTATGGATGGTGAAAGAGATTCAAAGTTCTCCACTCACTCTTTGTTCACTACTGTGCAATTAGCAAGAAATTAACCTTTTGCTCCTGCTAAGGAAAGGCTTCCCTATGCCACCAGATTAATAAACAGGGATTTATTTCTGAAGACACCTTATTTGTAAAGTTCACATATCAACTCTCTTATGGCTGAGTTTCACAGATCACAGATTGGATGCACTAATTTCCCATCTTGCAAGCTTTCATACCACTGAAATGATGGCCTTTATTTTGTTAATGAGTCTTCAGATTAATCTCTTGATACTATTTTTGCCACAATGTCTACCATTTAAATATGCTTATTTAATTCATACTATTAATGGCAGATCAGTAAAATCACAGGATAAAGCAATGCTCCAGATGTCTAGTATTCTTGCAGACATTAACACCTGTATGCAATGTATAGGTATCTTGTATTGTATTAGTTTCAGCTTTTAGCTGGAAAATTATACTTTGGTATGACATACCAGAATATGTTAATGCTAACATACAGTGAGAAGTGACATTGCACTAGACTTGTATACTAGGTAATATGTGCCAGCTAGATACCACTTGAAAGCCACAATAACTCCTTTCTCAGAAAGCAATGCAATTTTTTTTTCAAAACTTAGAAAACAGAGGTTTGTTGTAGGACTAATGCACATAGTTACAATACAGGTCAAGGTTAAAAAAAAAAATGAGCTCAGCTGAAAGAGATCTTATTCACTATCTTGAAACAAGTATGTCAATGCTTTATTCCATCACTGTTAATTCTAGCTCCTATTCTTAATCATTATTAAGATGGAAAACCCCTTCCTATTAGTCTGCAATGTCCCAGATTTTGTCTGAAGTCACTGATAGATCCTTCAAACTAATCCAGAATGATAAACTTCCTGTTTTTTCAACAATGTATAATTAAATATATTTCTTTTTGAATATATATATATATATATGTATATATATATAACAGTGACAGTCCTTTATGATTCTGTTTCATTATCATTTGTGCAAGATAAAAGAAAAAAATCACATGGCCATTGAGAAGCTGCAAGAAGTAAATTTATCTCCCTGAGTGAAGCCATGATTAAAAGGCCAATGATTCTGGTGTGTTTGTCCGCAACTTACTGTATTCAGGAACTGTATAAGCACACATCTAAGTTACAAATAAAAATGGCGACATTTTCAACAGCAGATGGACTAACTAAGAAGATGGCATTATTTTTAAGAATAGATTATGGAAGCATTTTTACCTGATACAACTGATTCAAGAAAGTAAATACAGTTTTAAAGTAAAAACATAATTAAAACTTACAGCTTTTGATGCATAGTAGTTTCCTGTCTCTCTTTCAAAATAAAACCTGTTTTGGTACTTCTACAGGTATACCTCATTGGTCACAAAAATGCACAATATACCTGCTTGCATTGCATAACTAAATGTAGCAGCTTGAAGTCTGTACTCAAATGCAAGCTGAAATGTCTGAGTATAACTAAAAAAAAAAAAAAAAAAAAAAGAAAAAGGGTGAAATTAGCATTAGAGCAATCATAATTTCATACTTAAAGGGACTTGAAAAGGATATTGAGAAGTACAGCTGAGTTATACCAACACTATAATACAATCCTATAGTACCTTTCACAAAGAATCTCTAGGTGTTCTTCAACTTAGTACAATTCAAAACACCTTTAAGTAGAATTATTCTTGGCAGTTCTATTTTAAAATATCTTTCTGAAAGATGGTAAAGACAGAGCCTTTTGAACAAAGAAACTGAATTTCTTCTGCAGAACAGTGTAACACATTTAGAGACCTCTACAAATTGATGGCAAGCAATGCTGTTCAACTCTACTTTCATAAAAGAATGAGTGGTGGTGTTTTGCAATAGATATCAAATGCTGCAGAATTAGAAAGAGTAAATGTATACCATGCCCATGGAAAATGCTCTAAAGCATATTCTAAAGAAAGATCTTTTTCTAGAATAGGAAATATGTTTAAAGAGAACCATTACCAGAAGAAAGAGGGAAATTTTCCTTTTTTTTCCAAAATGCAGTGGAATTATCAAAAGAACCCACACGAAACAACACTCCTACTATTGTTGTTGTATAGAGTTTCAAATTTTATCACCTACTCATAATTTTAGCACTGGTAAGGACCATAAACATCCCATCTTCATAAGAAATCAGTAAATATACTTCCAGAACCATGTTCTGGTGTATTGGAAGTAGAGAATTGTAGACAAAGAATCCCATATACTTTATGACATTTGATGTGTGGTATTCTGCAAGAGCAGAAAGCTGTGACAACAGAAGTTACTTTTGTTCTTCAAATATTATACTATGAAGAATTTAAGAAATAAATAAAAAATATTATTCTGAGCAATATGCAGCCTTACAGTGTTGGAAGGAACAGGTGGAAAACTGGTGAGGAGGGATGATCCATCACTATTCATAAATTATGTTTCTAGCCAACACCATGGTGCACTTCCACTTGCTAACACAGAGTAGAAAGCCGAATGGAGGGTGGGAAGACAATATTTCTCACAGTTCCCATGATCTTAAACATGAGAAAAAGTGAAGACAAAGAAAGTTTGTCTCAACAATTGCCACCGATAGTCAAAACACCTCTTAATTTTCATAATTTTCTTTAATGTTAGCCTATTTTATATGGACCACACAAAGTGGGAAATAACTGGAAGAGAATGGAGGAAGGAAGAAATAATTGATTTTTGATAAAATTCACTAAGAAAAAATACGATAGGAATGACTGCTACCAGTATGAGATTTTCTGATCACAGCTACGGTTACACTAGTTACACCAGTTACAACTGCAAAATTTAAAACTAGTTTACAACTAGTTACAATGCAAAATTTAAAAGTACTGAATGTGAACATAAGAAAAAAAAATAGAAAAGGAGTTTTCACAGAAGCTCCTTAAATTATTATGCTTTATTATTATTTATGCTTAAATTATTTAATATATTTTATTATTATTAATATATTATTTAATATTATTCATCATTAA